>JAAGAY010148124.1:0-49636 GCA_011801015.1 Ardeotis arabs | reverse complement strand
GGGAGGGGGTGGGGAGGCGCGGCCCGCAGCCGTGGGGAGACGGAGGAGGAGGAGGAGGAGGAGGGAGGACCCCCGCTCCCCCCGGTTCGGCGTGGCAGGGCCGGTTCCCAGCTGGCTCCCACCGGTGTGTGGCAGCCTCGGCCGCGGGAAGCGAGGAGGCTGGAAGGGGAAGCGAGGGGGCTGCCTGGGGCCTCCGCCGTCCTTCCCTGACCTGCGGAGCGGGAAACGGCGGCCGGGGTGGAGGGGGGGAATGCAGGATGTGGGGAGACCTGCGGCACCGAGGGGGCCCCAGTGGCCCCGCGTGGTTTAGCAAAGACGCGTCGCACCTTTCCGAGCGAGTTCCCTTCCTCCGCAGCCCACGTCGGGTCGGGCCGCAGGCGGGCTCAGGCTCCTCTAGGTGGGAGCCGGCAGCCGAGCTTCCCGACACGCGCTGCATGGGCCCGTAGGAGCGGGTCGCATCTGTGACGGGCTGGTCGAGGGCCTGCCGTCCAGATTGCCGCCGTGCCTCCGTGCCAGCATTCAGCTCCTTCTAATCTTCTTTCACAGATTTAATCTGCTCAGTTTTGAAAATGTTCATGCTAGGTGCCTGCTTCTGACCAATATTTTGGGGAAGAACTTACTTAAGATGCATTGGCTGCCATTGAGATGTAGGTGCATGCTGAAAACGTATTTTGCCACTGTGTGTGTGCTGGTTTTTTAAGGCCTGTCATTGAGACACAGCCCTACGACTTGAAGTCAGGACGTATGTCTTAGCATCACTACTTTTGTTTTCCACGAAAATCCCCCCAAAGTTGTTAAAACGGTAATAACACACAAAAATTTGTCCAACAAAGTTCAGTAGACTGTTGCAAGAGCCACAGAGCTTAAATCGTTGCTAAGTTTTACTATGTTTGGAGCTTGTTCCAGTATCTTACAGAGCCTACTCGAGGACTTGGGTATTCATAACTTTTCCCTCCCTTTCTCCAACTGGACAAAAAGTTAAAGTGTTTGCTTCAGGCTTTGAAAGGCAGTGCAGGACACCTGCAGTCTCTGGGTATGGACATGATGAGTTACTGTGGTGTGGATTGCTGACAGCAGAGAAACAGCCTCTCTCATACACGATGCACTATTGTGCATCCTGACTGCATTTAAGATTTCTTAATGCAGGGGAGTGAGAAAGTGAGGTTGAAGCAAAAAGCAGCTGAACAGTGGGGACAGTACAGGGAATAACCTGGGGAAAGACAAAAAGATGGGGGCTAGTGTGGGAACAGAAAGGGACTGACAACTAGGCAAAGCCTAGGAATAAGAGAGGAAGCAGGTTAGGGGAAAGAATGAAGGGAAGGGCAGTGGAAGGGCACAACAATCAGGGTCAAGCAAAATAGAGGAAAGATGCAGATGGATGTCCTACAGAATTGGGAACAAAACCCAGGAGTTTTGAAACCTGACATTACTATGCTGTCCAGCAAATTGCTGTAAACACCAGGATTTGACCGTTTCACATTTGCTCTATTCCCCCTCTAGTGGCAGATCCCCACAGGAAAGACGATGCTTCTTATTCCATTTGTTGTTTTGTAGAGTTCAGATACCTTTGTGAATCCAAAAATCCAACTTTGCTGCCATCTAGGTAAGGTTCATTTCCAAATTTGCTTTTCTTAAGATGGAAATTATATTTACATCTACAGTAAACTAACACTGAGATTACAAAAAAATAAATGGCCTCACAATTTGGGATATATATTATTAAGCTTGACTCTGAAGCCTTTGTTTACCTTGTGTGTGATCAGATAGCTATTATTTTTCCTCTTTTTTCATGGAATATTTAGGTGATTCATTGAACAGGGTATTGGAGTGCCTAGAGGGAAAAGCCAGCACTGTAAACAAACCAGTCCTTTGTAGACCTTCTGTTTCGCTTGTTAAAAAAAAGTCAGAAACTGTTCAATGAATGAGACGAGTGCTGCAGAGAGACAGTAGTGGTCAGGTGGCTTAGAGAAAAATGTCGCCCTAGACAATCGGACCTTGTTCTGCTCTCTGTTAGAGGGTTTCCAGGTGATATTAAGTCACAGGAACTGAAATACCTACAGAAAGCTGGAAAGGATTCTTTGCTTTCTGGGTTCCTTTTCAAGACATACGTAATCTAAATTGCAGAAATATGCAAAACTCTCATTTGCAGCTGAGGCCAGTGAAAGCAATGAGACCTTTCCTCCCAAAGGAGGAAATATGTATTTTACACATAATACTGTAACGTTTGTAATAAACTATGATTTCTTAGAACATCATTAAACTGTAAGGAAATCAACCATCCTACTGTTGGTTCACTGTTTCAGTGATGTATATGGAGTAATATGAGAAGTCACAACTTACAATTACAGTAAAACCATATTTTGAATCATAATAGTTTCAGTGAGAGCAGTCTGAATAAACTAAATAAAAAGTTCAGGTGGAAAGTAGTATCTGTTCTTATACTTTAAAGGTGGGTCATAATGCGTGTTTGTTTGAGGGGGCAAATGCAGGTTACTTTAAAACTGTGGCATGATGTGTATATGGACCAATTCAGGTTTTCTAGGGAACATTATAACATGCTGTTTTCTCTGTGTTTGATTTTTTGTAACTCTTCCTATTCTTGTGGTCAGAGATTTTTTTTAGATGATACTTAAGATTAGATACCATTACCTGTTTAGATACATGCTCTGTTCTGTTAGATACACTGTTGTATTCTAATGTTTAATAGCTGGTAAATAATAACATATCTGCTCTAGAATGAGGCCTCAGCTAATGTGGTCTAAGACTGAAACTTTTAGTCTAGCATCAGTAAATCTGGTATGGGTGGTATCAAAGACAAGAACTACAACGTTTCCAGTTCTAGTTTGATTTTTTTTTTTTCACACAGACACGTGAAGTGTTATCAGTTCTATGCAGTATTAAAACCTATGCAGAGTTCTGATTCTCCTAGAGATGTAGTGGTAGGCCCAAAAAAATTCTTCTCCAGTAGAACTCAGATTCCTGCGTTAGATACCTGGATTGTGATGCAGAGGGGACAAGGAGCCTCAGAAATAAGGCTCAAAAATGCAGAGCTGTTCAAAGAACTCTCGTGGGCCGTCAACAAGAAACACTAACAACAGTCATTGCGTGTAAAACTCAGCCTCTTCCCAGGATTTAGGCATGTTAGTAAGAAACTGGAAATGTATATTTTCATCTGCTTGGGCTCTGTAATTTTGAATTTTCTCTTGAATACATATGTTCAGAGTTTAGTTTCAAAGATACACAATTTCCACTTCTGAAGTGTGGACGGAAGAAAATGGTGATGCTGGCCACTTTTATAAACTAGCCATGCTTACCTAAGGCTTTATACATGTATCTCTGTGTGTATGAAGCCATAAACAAATAAATATTATATATATTTTTATAGATGTGTGTAGTCCACATATTGTGTCAATATTATCTATGTGTACATACACACATGTTTAGTGTGTCAAAACATTTCAGTACTGGTAAGAATACACTATTTGAACCTTGATCTCCTTTTTCTCATGTCAGTAACTTGTGTAGTCAGCTACAGTATAGAAGGAATATTTCCAACATCTTTTTTATATATAAATATATATATATATGTGTGTGTGTGTGTGTCAAGAATTGCATTTTGTGAATCTTCAGACTTATGCCTGTTTTTTTTTTTCTACCCATTTACAGTTAGATGGGCACCTGGGTACTGAGGTTGGGACAAACTTATGTGGAAGTGCAGGACCAGAGCTGTAGTCATATGAAGAATTTTCACCTTAAATACAGATGTATCTTAAGCCATAGGCAGCTGCTGAGTGGATTTTTTTAGAGCTCAGTTTTGGATTTGGGCACCTAAAGTTTGTCTAATCCCTTCCTTAGATGCCAATTTCTTATTCTGGATCTAGCCTCTAGTAGCAAACAGAGGAAACTAGTTTTTCTTAACTAGTTATTTTCTTAACTGGCCAGGCTGATGTATCTAAATTACATTTTCCACTACAGATTATGGAAGCCTTATCTCTGGCTGTACAGTCAAGTAAACTCAATACATCAAAGGATCTACCATCCAAACAAGGAAGAAAATATAAAATTGTTATACTGGTATAACTTTTACAAGTTTCTTAACTACATACTAACTTGTAAGAGTGAGTAAAGAGATAATTATTTTTGTTAATAGTATTGTAAAAAAAATCTGTGAAAGTATTAATTGACAAAATTTTTTTCCACACCAAGTCAATGAATATTAAATAATGATATTAAGAGACAATATGTCTCTTTTTAAATATATATAAATTCTGTAATTAAAACATATGTACCTTTAGTCCTTAGAGACAAATTATTTTTGCCAGGGTATTGTAAGTGTATCATCATGATATAAAACCATTATTGTTGGATTGGACAAGTGATCAAGAGTTGCTTATCTGAAAACTGTAACTGGCCTCAGAAATTTTGTAGGAACATAGGAATTTGGGAAACTTTGCATTTCATCTTCAAGAAACTGATTTTTCTCATTTGCTTCTTGAATTAAATGCGTATACATTAATGTCCATCCTTTGTAGCAACACTTGCAATATAAGAAAAAGAGAAAGTTTCTCAAATCTGTAACATACTGTGTTTGATAGGTCGTTACATTTCAGAGTGTGGTACAGAGGGCTAGGACATTTTTAGTTTGCCTAAGGTATTTCTTATTGGAAGTGGAAATCAGTGTTGTTATACATTTGAAAACAATTGTTTTTATTTATTTCTTCTGAGGTTCCCTTGTATACTAAGCTTTTTGTGAGCATTTCTTGATAATACAAAACCAACAAAAACAACTGAGGTAACAGCAGCGCACACATATATGCATGATACTATAATGGAGAGAACCTGCAAGGTGTAATAATTCTGATGGATAGTACATTTTAATGTACAGTACAAGTGCATAAGTGAGAAGAATTCACCTTTATCATAATCTGTCCTCAAGACTTCAGATCCTTCCTGCCCTTCTTTGTTTTTTTTTCCGCCAATGTTAAGCATATGTATTCTTAGGATTTAGATTTGGTACAAATGGACATAGAGAGGGACAATTCTTAGTTTCATTTTCTTAAGAAACTTAGCTTGTCTGAACATACAATCCTTTTTCCGTTCCTGCTTCAGTAACTTTTCAACCTGTGGATGCAGTAAACTGCATTTGACAAAGATGGAGTCTTAAAAACACTTAATTTCCCAGATACATGTGAGAAGTGGTGGCTGGGGTACAGTAGGTGACGAAGGTGCACAGATACTGACTGTCCAAGAACATGTGTTACTCAGAATATGCACAAGTCATACTGCCTTTGCCCATAAGGTCACTGGAAGGCACAGGGCAAAAATGAAGGCGCCATGGAGTGAAAAGGTAGCTAAAACATCATGTGAAGGAAGAAAGGAAGAGTGAGTTGAAAATATTGTAAGGAAGAAATGCAGGAAAAACAGAGGGAACTTCGAGGGCGAGCAAAACTATTGTGGTCGAAGATGTTTAGTATTTTAGATACAGCTATAGAAAACTATAATCCAGTTGTTCATGGAGTAATTTGATTGAGTTAGAATTATTGCAAGCTTCCTTTTCCCTTTTCTGTTTCTTTCCCCTTCCTCTTCACCTTCCCCTTCCTCTTTTTAAATGAATAAGGCCTCATATTCCTGCCAGGCTATTTTTATTTGATGTTTCCTTAATGTCAGATCAATCACTTTTATTTAAGTACAAATAAAGAATCAACCAGGAAATGGTTTAGCAGTGCCTAATTGCCTACTATTAGTATCATGTAGCCATACTTGCTAGTCTTTGCATTTCTTGAAGGTGTACAGCTTCAGACTGCAAAAATCAATCAACTTTCCAACTAGTCAGGTCATTCTTCTATAAAATATTAGTAACTAGTAAAGAAAAATAAGGCATTGTTTTCACCTCCATTTAATTTCTTTGCTTGTTTTTGGTATATAACTTTTAAGTATTGTGTTTCATCACTTGATTGAACCAAGGACCAGAATCCTGTACATTTTAAGTAAATCATTAATGTGCGTATATATAGAGAGATATATTTAATGGCTTAGATATATCAATGGCTTTAGAATTAGACTACATTGGCCTAGCATAGATCTTGAAACACAGTGGAGTATCAGGCAATTAACAAAGCCTCTTGTATTCTCTGAAATTAATTGCTGTAGAAATTTGATTTTTCTAAGACACTTTTGTATCTCTGGGTTTTTTATTCCCTTAAATACAGAACTTGCCTCCAGTTGCTTTTAGAGTCCATGGTTTTAAATATATATTTACAGTTTCTGTCCTTATTTAACAATATATTATTTAGAGAGGAAAAAATTGTATGGTACTTATTTGTTAAAATTAGAATCTTGAAACTATATCTGTGCTGAAAGTTAATAGACAGGCTGACGATTACTTCTGTTCTGTTATCCTGATAGGCTAAGTAACTCAATCATTGTATTAATCTATTATAGATCGCACTAAACTGCAAAAGCATAGACTAAAACAATGCTAAATGCATGTCCATTAGGATTCACGAGTGTCTTTCAAACCCATGGAAGACTTTTTATTTGTCTACAAACAACAATGCTGACCTTTCTTACTGGTCAAATTAGAACTATGTGACCACTCTCACCAAGTGCTCTCTGCACCCTTTTCCAAGCTTTTGCATGAACCATATGTCTTAACCTATATAAAGGATGTTTGCCTTGAGCATCGAATGCATTTTTCCTAATGGATGGCCATTTATTACTAAGTGTAATAAAGGCCTTTTCTACTGGAGAACCTTGAACTGAACAGTTCTGCCTAAATCCTAGACAGGCTGAGTCAAAACAGCTGGATTCTAGAGGCAGATAGCTTCACAACAAATGTTGATTTAATGAGCCTGGCATGACAAAAAGCAAAAGGCTATCTTCAAAGATCTGAAAGTAAGTCGTGACAAGCATCATGTCATTAAGTCTGCTGAATGTGTGTAAACCCACAGGAAATCATATTGAAGTTATTACGAAATAATTATATGCCATTCTACAACAGGGAAAACTCAAATCAAAATTTTAAATAACAAGAAAATAATAAAGTATTGTTAGCCACCCTGTTAGTTCATGATGAATCTAGTCATTATGCAATATATCAATGTATTTTTACAAAGTGAAAGAATGCCTTCTTTCTTCACTGAATGCTATTGGATATCTTTTTTATTTGTGTACTCAATCATGTCTTTAATTATATGGATATTTTTTTAAAAATAGAATAAAAACATGAGGAAAATGAACAATGTATCTGCTATACATATATTTTATTCTCAAATTAAAAGCTAATTCTTTCAGTATTCAACACAAAACAAAGATGGAGCACAGAGAGAGAAACCTTTATTGTAAAGAATGCAGCACCGGCTTTAAGAGTAAAGCATAGGCAGAGCTAAGGAAAGAAAATCTGAACATTGTAGAACAGAACTTCCAGAGACGTCTTCCACTTCATTCAGTTCTCAAGAAAAATAATGATCAGAGCTATTATGTAATCCTAGGGTTACCTCTCCAAAACAGGTTTAGCCAGTTTTCTGCAACTCCAAGTGTCCTAAATGTACTAAATACCATAGCTAGAAAGTGTAACAGGAAGGCAGTATTTAGTGAAAGATAAAGAATACAGTATTATTCTGATTATTGTCAGAATTAATGCACAATTGGGAAACCATTCTGGTAAATGCAAATCTTTTAAGTGTAAACGTAGTTGAAAGGGAATAAAGCAACAACTAATGGGTGGAGATAAAGTTCTGCTTTAGCAACATCAAAGTAAAGAGCAATGTTGCAGATACGTTGTAAGAAGTCACATAGAAATATCAGCTTAGATTTTTAATTAACTAATATTTAATGAATATTGAAAAGCAAATAGTAACAAAAATGTTCGTTAAAGCAGCAAATGTTATACTGGTTAAAAAGGCCCATTACAAGTGTAAAATTAGTACTATCTACTTCAGAAAGGCTGTTTTATCATTGTAAATCTAGTAACAGAAATAAATGTAAAACAAGCTTACCTTATGTTTTGCTGTGCTATATTTGTTTAAAGTACAATCCTGACCATCTGACTTAGCCTCTAAAGTACAAAAGAAGGGTCAAATATCAGTTATCTTTATTCATGTAAAGATTAAATTTGTCAGAGACACCTTTCTTTCTTTTTGAACCTTTACGTGAGGCAAAAAAACCCTAATTATTAGCTTGTTAACTAATGCTTTTATGCATGTCTTCAATCCACAAGTTTTAAACCGTGTGCTATAAGAAGGAAGGTGAGCACATCCACAACTCTCTCTCACATTATGCAGTCATGACCAGCATGGTGCAGAAGTACGTTTCATAGTTAATATTTTGCTGTGCTTTGGAGTGATGCCTTGAAGTGGATGCGAGTATCTGGGAATGTGTTATTTCACAGCTCACCTTGATAGAAAGTAACGGTTCATTTCTATAGAAGTTCTAGATCTTTATTTGAAGGGATAATTCACTGTAACTTCAAATGCAAACATCCCTAACAATGTCAGATATTTCTAATGTTTGGTATACAAACTAATTAAATCACAGCATATATTTACAAATTTACTTTTCTTGGAATAATGTTGACAATATCGAACAAAATTTGCATATGTCTATTGTTGCTTACTACCTATTGGAAATAAAGCTTCAAAATTGCAGGAACAAAGTACAATGTATTTTCAGATGATATTCTGGTTCTTATTTTTTCCTTTGATCTCTTTTCAATTTAGCTGAAAAGTACATCATAAAAAGAATATTACAAATCAACTTCACCTTTTGAAAAATGCCTTTTTCTTTTGGTTGCAGTTGACTATAGGCAAGAAGGTTGTAAAAAATTGTCCTTAATGTGTAAGGCTCTGTACAAAGCAACCAAAAAAAATTGTGTTGGCAGCCAAACTCAAAAAAACCCATACATTATTAAAAGAAGACAGACAAGAATGAACATAAAGTAGCAAACAGGAGTACAGTTTTCACTGGTTACATTTCTTCAGGCCAAACTAATCCTTTTGACTTTCTAAATTTACCTAAAAAACCCTAAAATAGGTACCTTTTATGCTGCCCACAAATGTATCTCACTAATGTACTAAGGATTAATTATAAGTGAACAAAGCTAACAATATTACACTAACCAAAGGGGTGGACAGCATGTCTCCACCTGCCCCAGCAGCTCCTACAGAAGGGGAACGCTTTCCATAGTCCCTGGCTGCTGCTCTGGGCCACCTGGGGTTGAAGGAGGTAGTGCCAACCATAACATTGCGTAACTGGTTGAGATTTCAACAGAAACTTTTACAGTAAAGGTAAAAGTAAAGGTACATTTGTGTGTGCAATATAAAGCAATGGACACTTAAAAAACACTAATGTAGAAAAAAAAAAGAACATTAATAAGATGTATGTATTGTTATATGCTGGAAAACAGAAAGAATGCCCATTACCTTGCAGCTTCCTCCCACCAGCCCATTTTTGTCTTTAGATTGATTTGCCACATATCGAACTCTGTCAGTGAGGAGATAGGTGGCCTTCTAAGGGCTACTGGGCAGCAGTACCCCTGTGCAAGAACTCTGTAGGATGTTGAAATGTTAAAAAAACAAAAAAAACAAAACCAAAACCAAAAAAACACCAAACAAACAGATAAAACTTGGAGTTTTTTTCATGCTGTAACATGTTGTAACAAGCTTATATGACCCTTGCAGTACATGACCTAAATTGCAGGGAGGCACAATGCTTGGTTGCATTATTACACTACTTCATATCACAATTTAGAAAGAAAAACAAAGAAAGATTCTTAGACTATTCATACAGTTCTGGTGAGGATGGCCCCACAATTCCTGTGGGAGATACATGAAGGAAGAATTTAGTATCATCATGTCCTACAGTTACAACATTTTAGGGTTTTAGTTTGAAAGCAAAAAGGGAAAGGTGGGAGGAAAAAGAGAGGCTGTTCTGTTGGCAGCAGAAAAAATACAACATAGTTTTTTATAGTTTTGCTTCTTCTTCTTTGATTTGCTGTAATCTAATAAAGGATAAGCACTATTTTCCACAGTGGTAGCATTTATTAGTCTATCGTTCCCTTAGAAATCCTTATTTGTTTAAATAGGAGTTAAGCTAACCATGAAACTTCTCCATCAGAAGGGCATTAATCAGATGTCTCTCTTCTACCTGACTGCCCATTTTCATTAATTCTGTAAGACCATAATATCTTTGTTATCATTGTTTTTCTGTAATATTTGATTGATGTTTGCTAGTGGTTTTAAAAGTTATAGAAGACAGAGGACATATGAGCCTTCTTATTACAGAATTTTGGTTTTCCTCATTAAATAAGGAACAATGCTGAGATTTTTAGAAAATATTGTTCTCTGTCATGTAAAGGTTTAATAATAAGTGTAGTACCCTCCACCACCACAGAACAGAAGGCTAGGAACAACTCCTAACAGAAATGTATGCTATCAAGTACTGCAACTATCCTCAACTGCAGTGGTCCTCAGTTCATTATCAAATGGCATTAAACAGGAATCACTAAGTAGTTATGAGAACATCCTGAAGTTATATTTTAGCATTTTTGGTGGTGATGTTGCATTTCTTCAGTCAATGATTAATTAGATCCTTAGCTCTTTCATCTCTTTCTTTTTGCTGTGAGGAATAACATGTGAATGATGGGGAGGAAATTATCTCCCAGTCTCCTCTCTGCTAGAGGCAACAGGGAGAGGATTGGCTTCTATAGCTTTGTCTTCGCAGCATGCTAACTGCATCAACAAGCAGTCACATGCTTCTCAACATGACCATGTCTGCTCTATGGCCACATTGCCAATGCCAGCAAGACACAAGACTCAGTTGGCACTCTCTGTGGTGATGACAAGTGACACAGGTGCCTGATCTGCATACAGAAGTTCACACTGTAACATTTTATCTTGCATTAGTAAGAGCTGGATTTAATCTGCCTGCTCATGCTTATCATTATAGAAGGAAACTGTTCAAGTCAACAAATGTAACTTCATTGAAGTCATATGCTACAGGTGTGAATCTTTGCCTTTGCAATTATTAGGACAAAGGTCTTCTTTTCAGAAGGGAAATAAATTTCGAGGGGTTTGTGTTGATTTTGTGTTTCATAACTTTGTTTGTTTTATTGCTAGAAGGCAATAGCAGAAATTACAAAGCTTGCTTAAGAGACAGAGAAAATGAAGATGTCCTTTAGAGTAGTGTAACCTCTACATACACTTACAAGCTTGAATGAGAATACTTTGGAAGGGATTGATGATTTGTGACAGAATTGCAGATAACCATTAAGAGAACATTCACACTTATGCATTTAAACTGTGCAGCAAAAACATTGAGGCTGAATGACAGTGTTCCATGGAGTATTTTGTGCTTCCCATTACACCAGAATTGTGTGTATTGTGGACTGTGGCTATTGCTTTGTATTTGGTGTGCAACTGCCAGATGCCTTACAAAGTAAAAACTCCTATGACCATATAAATAATTAACATATTTTTTATCTTCCTAGAGTTTTATTAGATATAAATTAAACGGAAGACTATCCACTAATTAATGTGAGTATTTTGTAGTATGGAAAATTAGAGGTAATCTTGGAATTTAACTTTGGTTTTAAGTCAAGGTGTTTATTAGAGTTTAAAGTAGATTTAAACTGTTACTTTAGTTACATGAACACTAAACTAGAAAGTAAACATTTGAAAACTGCTCTGTAGTTAGAAAATCAAGTGACATGTATTTCTGGTTTTAGAAACCATAAATGATCTGCCACTATCATTTACTTCATAACATAGCAGTAGTCTTCCAGGGACCGAGTTGTGTCATTTGCTGAATCTTTTTTAAATTTAGAATGAAGGAGACTGGTGAATCTGGAATAATAATGAATTAGTGGTTTTGAAGTTCTTATCAGCTAGCAGGAAGAACCTCTCTTTTTATTGTCATCATGAAAGAGTTGTTAGGGATACTGCCTCAAAAAAGTATTTTAGATGAGAAAGTATAGCTTTATTCCAGAATTGATTTCACAGTTAAGCTGAGGCAGCAAATCTTTGGCTAGATAATATGTTTCTTGAGAGAACAATTCACTTTCACTGTTTTTTAAGACATCCTGCTTTTTTGTGTGTATTTTATTTCTACCAGTGCTAATACTAACCAGTATGTTAACTAATATGTAAGGGCTAGCCTTTCAACCTTTACATAATTTCAAAATGATAATTAAACTGATAATTAAAGTTTACTGAATCACAGCTCACAGAAGTTGGAAGTCAGGTCTTTATGGTACAGTTTCAGTTTACTAAAGCTGTGACTAGTGCTAACGGAGTCAGTCTGACTGTTTGCCCCATTCCTGAATTCACATCCCCTATCTTGTGCTGCAGCATTAGAGATCATGATGGTGCACAGCCCGTGCAATCAGACAACCAATGAAGCTGGTACCTAAGGAAAGAAAAAATAATTTGTTTTGAGCCAGCTGGGTTCCTGAATCCAACTATCCCTTTGATTGCGGAAATACTTCTGCTGGCATAAGCAAGAGAACATAGGTTTATATTGGTTTAAGCTAATTGTTAAACAACACCTTTAATTATAAAGCAGTTTAACTGGCAAAAACCCAGGGATGCAGTGACCTGAATTTTGGATGTGTCTGGATTCTATGTAACAGTCAAACATGCAAGACTGAAATTCATTACTGGGTCCTGAATTTGCTTGGTTACTAATGACAAATGAAATGCTATCAATAATTCTGTTCTTCTGATGTATCCTCCTTCTGCAGAGCTATGATAGTCCGTAGGCAGCTTAAGGGCCAAAGAAGAAAACTGTGAATTTTAAATTCAAACTGTCATAACGGATGAGCATAGCATTATCTTTCTGCAGTTGTATTATTTCTTTGAAATAAATGCAATGTATTGGAAAACATCTAGAATAAGTTGAAGGAAGCTGAGTACCATATTGGACAACAGAATTGTTCTGATCACACAAAATTTTTGCGTTCATGTAGTTTAGAAATCATCTGCCTGACTATCCAAAAAGTATAGAACTTAGTGAAACTGAATTAAACTAGATAATCTATCTTAAAACAGCTTCAGTTCTTGAATGGAATTAGTTAATCAAAACACAAAATTCTGGTAGAAGAAATAGAAACAGATTATTTCTCTTTTCACCTACCAGCTGAAAAGGCAGCTCCTAACCTTGACCCTAGGCCAGGTTTCTGAAAAGATATATACAATATTTGTTCTGAAGCTATCCAACTTGCAATAAAAAGAGGCAAATCTGGCAAATCTTAGGAAAGCTTTTCTTCTGTCACTGTTTTCAGAGTGATCTGTCAATAAAAGTGTAAAATTCTGAAATTGCATTACTGTTACCTGTTGTCAGGGACTAGAATAAACCTTAACAGAATTGGTTGCATGGAGCAGTCACCTTTAATTTGTTGAATGAAATAAGCTACTAAACTCTTTGTATTAAGAAAAAAAAAAGCTGTAACAGCTCAAAACACAGCTTTAAGTAGCATCTATATGTATATGCAGAGCCTCATGCTGCCTTACTTAGGCTCCTTTTAGTACCCAAATGAATAAACAGCCACCAAAATATTAGTCTTTCTTCAAAGGAAGCAAAAAAATTAAAAGATAAAACCTTTGAGCCAGACTTGACTACAGATGGAATAGAGCTGTCACCAAAGCAATTTTAAATTGTTTGATTAATCGCAAGTTCTGAAAAATGACTGTGTATTCCTTGTAAATAAACAGAAGTTAGTACATTCCAGCATCTTCTGTTCTTGATTTCTTTTTTACAATGGAAGGCTTTGATATGGTTCAAAATCTAGGCAAATAAAGCAGAGGTCATGTTCCTCTTCTAAGATTTTCTAGATACGTTATTTTTCATTTAACAACAGTTCAGGAATAGATTTCTTTTAGTCTTGTAAAAAAAATTATCCTTCAGTTACAGAAAGAATTTCATATGCATTTAGAAATATTTAAATATGTATTTGTAAGTGTTAGCAAAGGTAAAATACAGTTCCTGAAAGAATGTATACTGCAATAACTGTATGGCAATCAGCTATGCATTCAAATACAGTTTAGAATAGCTTTACAATTCCTTTTTAAAATGTTGATAATGGCAAGTGTAGCAGAAGGGAGATATTTTAGGGAATATCAACAAGCTGAAAAACAAAGTCTGAACAGACAAGAATATTTTCAGTAGTTTTTAAAAATCATGGTTTTATTATTACTGTGTGGTGTTTTTCTGCATCACAGTTAATCTGGACCTATCTTTGCTTCGTAAAACTAAATGTCACAGTTATATTACATTTCTGCAGTGAATTATTTTAAATGTATGGTCTTACAGCTTGTCTATGATTAAAACAAAACAAAACAAACCAAACTATTTACCCATCACAGTTGGCATACTTGCTCAAAGTCTCAGCAGAATTAAAGATTATGGAATCCAAATGGTATTTCCTAGTGTTATCGTTAGCCTGGTCATTACTACAAAGATTTATCATTTGCACTTGGCTTCTTTTAGCACAATCTGTCTGTATGCATACAGTTCTCTAAATAATTTTCATGCATTTACCAGTGAGTATAAACCTGTTCATCAGACAAAATAAGAACTCTGTTAGTGTATTTGCATTTATGCAGTGCCTAAGCAAAGAATGATATCACAGTTTAAACAGTTCTCCCTCAGCAAGTTGACAATACAGCTATTCCTGCAGAAGAAACTTCACTGGTCCAATGCTTTAATTCTGCTTCATGAGGCAAAGCATGATTGAAAGCCTGGCTGTTGAATCTCAGCACAGCTTTCTGGGAATGCTGCCTACTCCACCTCACCTTTATGCTCTTATGTGCTTTAGGAAAAATCTTTTATTTCCTTAAAACAATGATATACCTGTATTATATCAGCAACAGTGTGATTTTTTTTGTTGGAATGGGAGGCAGGGAAGCCCAGAGGTACAGCCAGACAGGGTCTGTGCCAACTAAAGAGAAATTAAATGCACCAGATTTACCAAGATTAAGGAGCAAAATTATAAGACAGAATATTCCTATTGAGACATGCTTCTTTAGGTATTCATCACTGACATGTTAAATTGGAGCCCTGATACCTTCCTATTAGTAATAATGGACAGCAATCTGATCTGAACTGAGAGCTGTCCTTAAAATGGTGTCTGTGGGAGAGAATGTTAAAGCTGTAAATGCAAATAACGTTGAGAGCAAGAGTTAAATGCTTGGAAATGTCTCTGGATACAGGGAAAAAGGAATTGGAGTAGATGTGATGCAGAAGCGGCTGCTTCATGAATATAGACAGCTTATTTTCTTCAAAATCCTTTCTCCACCTTCTTCTCAAAATAATAGCTGTAGGTACTTTCTTGTTTGAACTTGGACATTTATTTTCATTTTAGCATGGTGCTTGATAGCAGTCAAAAATGAGACATATTTTGCAGAGATGTTTGCTAAGTAGTTACGTTATGTTGCACCGTAAAACTGAGTAGGAAAAGACTGATCTTTAATACTCAAAGAGATCTTGCATCTTTCAGTGCAGAAGACTTAAGTGTCAAGAGTGCACTATTGATCAAAACATCAGCAGGCTTACAGCACAGCAGCCACTTGACAATACAGAAAAAAATTACTTCTGTCCAGGTAATGTAAAACCTTTCATCGGGTTTTCAGTCTTCCTAGAAGTACACCTATAATCTCACTCTGTCAGAAAATAATAAGAACTGCTATGAATAAACTTACTGTCAGTCACAATTATGCTCTGTGTGGACTATTAAATGGCAAACAGCATTCTGGCAGAAGCCAGTCTCCTACATCTTGATAACCTGACCAAGCTGTGTAAGAAATAAAAGCTGGCCATTAAGCCTTAATGGCTGATAGGTATCCATGCTGTGGCTGCTGCACAGATCTTCAGGTTTTTTCATGTCTGCCCCACAAGCTGTCTCAGGACCTGCCTTGCAGTGTTATACTGGTGGGATTACTGGCAGCTAAACTGGGTGCTGGGCATGCTCCTGCTTTGTCTTTGGTTTAGCTTTTACTTCTTGACCTTGGTCTTTTGTGATTACAGTCCTTGCTTCCAGTCCTTGTATTAGCTTAGTCAGAGCAATTGCTGTGGCAGCCCATGCATTGGTTATGATCTTTTAACATCTACTGCTTACTCTGAGAATCTTGCCTATTAATACTTCCACTTTTTAAGTAACATTTTATAGACAATTCTCCCTCAAGAAAAGAAGAATGTACTTTCTTTGTCCTGAGACACATAGAATAGTCAAAATTTTCCAAAGCCATTATCCATTTTCACATTGTACCATTTCATGTTCTGTCAAACCATCCTTTTAAATCTTACCTTGGCCAGATAGTAAAATATTGCCATATCCCAGATTGTTTGAAGTCAGCAGGCTAGAATGTCCTCCGGGCCTCACAAATGTTATGAAATGCAATCATGCATGAGGGATATTTTCTGTAATAATGACTGTCCTAGGCATAAGGCATTTTATCCTTTTGTCAGCCTTCCTTCTGTCTTCCAAAGATACATGCTACAACCTGCCCTGAATCAAGTGATAGTTAAATCTTACTCTGAAAATGCTGATTGTCTTTCCTGATGCTGTCTTTCCACAAATAGAAAAGTACCTCTCACCCTCTCAATATATATGAGACAGTTCCACTGATCAATATGGCATTCGTGTTACTAGCAGGAAGGCACGTTAAGAAAGATAAATGGCACTAAAAAGAATGGAAACAGACAGATTTCTTGGAATTTTGCCCAAGTACTCTGGCAGATTTTGTGAACCTCTGCTATACATTATTCTGAGTCTAAAATACAGAGAAAAGACAACCCACAGGGTACTGCATAACATGCTTTTCTACGAGACATGAGGAGGCCCTCACCCAAAGCTGTAGATCTTTTGGTATAGCCTTTTTCAACCAGGGCTTGATGAATCTGGGAAAGGCAGCCAGCCCTGACTGCACCCTATCAGAACTATACTTCTTCACTGTGTCTCCTGGTAAAACCTCCTAGATAGTAGACAAGCAGTTCTTAGACTGAAGTGTATGATCCAAGCAGTAATGAAAAATGAACCTATCTGGGAAAAATGATATGATGCTTTAATATTCTTTCCACTTTTCACCAGCATTAAAAATCAGCTGACATATCAGAAAAGATAGGGCTGTTAGGATATTGATAAATTTCCTTCATTGCTTCATTTGTTTTGCAGCATTCATTCTGGGAGCAAGACAGCTAAATCGTACTATCTGATGAACCTAAAAAAGGTGGTGAGTTTACCTTGATAAAAATCCTTCTGTTAAAAGCAAACTTATTTATCTATTTATTCAATGCTTAAGGAAGTTTCTAGGGAGGTATGCATTAGCATAACTATCTTTCTAAAAGGTTGGTGTTTTGAATCAGCAAAAGTGTAATTTGAGGAAATTGATACAGTAAGAAAGAATGTATTAGTATTTAAGGTTTGGAGAGGCTATGGAAACAGAGACGTATGTCACATTTGCGTTCAGACACTAACTGCAATCCAGTATGCCTGTACCTCCCCGGCAGCAGGCTAATTCACTATTGATATCAAACTTTTGTACCTCTGAATTCTGAAAACTAAACTGTGCTTCAAAAAGTTGGCAGAAATGGCCCTGTCGTGTAATTCAGACTTTTGGATGTCTTCCAGCTTCACTAACTTTATAGCATGATAGATAATGCATACTGCATTGATCTGTGTCACTTTCATAAGTTTTCTAGCTCATGCTTAATGAATTGTCTTCATCTCGCCCATCTGTTTTCCTTTTTGTTCAGTTATCAAGTACCATTTACCAAGAAAGCAGATAATAAAGAAAGGCCCATTCAGTGCATTCTAAATAAGCTGGACTTCCACAGACTGAGGTGTGAAAGAGAGGTGTAAGCTTCCATCAGATTTCATAGGTCTGAACTAAATAATACAGATGTTTGAGTAGCTGATCCACTGAACATAGGAAACTGCTACTTGCCTACTGTTTTGATCTTGTCTACTGAAAAATGAAAAGAAGAAAGAATTTAGCTATGATTTTCTGTAAAATATGTTCTTGCTAACAATACTTGTAGTATTGCTTATGCTGAATGTATTTTCTTCTCACTGAATTTATTATGGGTAACATAAAAAATGAATACCTATTATCTGAATTTAAAAAGAGACTACAATTTTTTATTGTTTTTATGAATAGTATTATGATCATTTTGTCTAATACCTCATGCATTTATAGAATGAATAATTTCAATTTTTTGCAATGTATGACATGACATATTAAATCTAAACACTCATGACCTAGAAGTAATCAAGAACATCAAACTGGATACCAAAGGTATTAATTTCTTTAATTTGACTGGAGCAAGCCTCTTTTATATACCATTACTGGCAATGCTGGCTGTAGTAATTTGGTCAGCTTGAGTCGTTCAGACCGTTCCTCAGCTTCTTTTGCACAACAGTCCTAGGAGGATGAGACCAGCAACTTGCTCATGCAAATCTCCTACAGAAATTAGCATAACAAAGGACAAAATAAAATGTTCTGAATTTTTTTCCCCTCTTAGAGGTCTGTTCTGTCAAGCATATCTTCATCACCACATGTTTTTTCCAGGGTCTGATTCAAAATCCAAACAAGAACATGGGAATTCTTCAGAGGAAATTTTTCCAGACCTTTATTCCATTTGTTACCTAATTCTCTTCTCTCTTTAGCTGTGCCCTACTTCAGCATTAAACAAGCTATGAGTTATGCAGGCCAAGTCAAAGATCTATCATGTATAATTAGAGTTTCAGTTCTGGTTAGGCATATTCCTTCCTAATAGGAAAGAAAAGTAGTGTTTAAAGCTATTGGAAGAATGATGGAACAGTGCTTATTGAACAATAAGAGATACATACAGTTAGGATAGATCCAATTAGGAGTGCATGAACAGTGATGCTGAACACTTTTTTTTTCCCCCTATCAGTAGCTTAACCTAGTTTAGTGGGGTATAGCAAAAGCAATACTTGTAACACCTATAGTTGTCATAAATGTTACAATACTATAAAATGTGGAGAAGACAACAAAACACACTTAAACCTTTCTTAAACCTTAACCTTAACAAAACATCAGTATATCCTAGAAGTTATTAAAAATTGATTAGGCTTAAGATCCAACTCTTTCAAGTATGAGGCTTCCTATTCAGTTGAAGAAAAAAAAGGGTCTGCAGGAGGGAAGGTTCCCTGGAGAGGCAGAATGCCTGTTTCTTTCTTTTCACTGGATGTTGGGTGCCTCTCCCTCCAGAACCCTGTGCTCAGATTTACCCTTTGGTTTATTTATGCTTTGTGCTTACTTGTTCTCCGTTTATGTGCAGATGTCATTCTAAAACTGTGAATTTCAGATTATTTGAAAATAACCTTACTTAATCCACTCAATATTTTCATAAATGTAATAGCAATCTAAAGGATGCTGAAATTATGTATTAGGCTGAGGCTCTTGTATTATTAGCCTCCAGTTAATTCACAGAGCTGTTTCATATCTCTTAATGCTATTCAGTATCAAATTGGGTTTATCTTGCCTTTTCCTCTGGACATGTCCAGTATTTTTAGAAACATTTCCCAGAAGCTGGACGCCGTAGTCTATGGTAAGAAATGTTTATGTTTTTTTCTGGCACAAGTTTGGCATATTTCTAGTAACACATATTCTAAATAATGCACAATTCAGCAACCTCCAGGGAATGTTTCCTTTCAGTATTCCCAATGAGACTGTACCATTTTGGCATTTTTTGAAGACACACTCTCTTCTGTCCCCCACATTCTTTCTGTCATTTCACATCATGCAGGCTGTGCTTTAGGAGCTTGGTATTTATAGTCCACTGCAAAGCAGTGACTTCACAAAAACTGATATGTCAAGAGCTGTAGACCATGGAAGGACATGGGAATAGAGATCCTTTGTATTCCTGAGAAGCTAGGCCAGGATCAAGGCTATTCAGCTCTATCTAATTCCCCCTGTTCACTGGGCAGTTTCCAGATGAGTGGAAGTGGTGGAGTTTCAAAGCATGCATAGACATAGTAAAGAAACTCAAGATGGCCTGTGTCGAGGGCCAGGGTCACAGCTATACACACATCACAGCTCAGCATAAGTATCTGCACTAAACTATGCTGCACTGAATCTTCAGACGGAGGTGCTGCAGAGTCTCCCAAATGATGAGCAAGGCCTGGAAATCAAAGGACTGCACTTTAGGAATCTCTTCTCCTACTCCAAGGTACCACCTTCCAGTGAGGTCACATCAACAATGGATGGAGGAACTGTTGCTGCCATCATTGCTAGTACCATCAGACCCAGTGGTGAATTCCCGTCCAGGAGCTGCTCTGATTAATGAAAACTGGGTCTTCAGAAGTAAGAGTCTGAGACCTCTTCTGCTCATTGCCTCCCACAGCAACTGCAGCAAACAGCAGCACAAACTGCTGAAAGATATCTCCTTAGCTGTAAGCTAGACCACACTGCAGGGTCTTGCCATCACATCTCACATGGTGCAGTTAAAGTAAAGACAACCCAGCATACTTATCTATCAAACAAGAATGACCCTAGCAAGCATTTTTGTATGGCTATGTGTGTGCACACGTACTAAATGATCCAGTTCTCCTCTGCTCTACCCCCTCCCAACAGAGGACATGGTACCGCTCTTGGAAAGTGACACTGGATACTCCATCCATAGCATAAGATCCTTCTCTTGCATGCATATCTGAAAGCAAGACAGATCTGACAAGTAAAAAGAAAAAAAAGAATTGACCTGATTTATATGGCATGTGGAGATGTATCCAGTGCAGCATTTTTCTCTCACTGTGATCAGTTTTGAGTGTTCAAACCATTTTTCTTAGCCCAGGCTCAAGGCTACTACTTCTAAAACCAGCAGCTTTCTCAGCCTTCCTCTCCTCACCTCCCACATCCCCGTCTTCCAGACAGCCCTGTCCATGCCTTGTGAGGCCTGTGACTGCCCAGCATGCCAGCCAGGGAGGGCCCATGCCTGACCCAGTACTGTAAAGCAGTGTAGTTACCACCTAGCTCCTCAGATAGACTAGGGCCTGGATGCATGAGAATTAGACATATACATCCCAGGAAGGACTTCTTCCAGTAATTGCAATTAAGGTTTTCCTTGGATTCCTAGTCTTCTAGTAGCACATGTTCATGGTAGCCAAAACTGGCACCCCACAACTTGTGTGACATATGTCGGCATATTATTGCAGTCTCACAAATAAGGCAACAAGGAGCAGCCTAGAGACACTGCAGCAACCCAGCCACAGCTGGGTTAGTGCATCCCACCATATCACTCACTCCTGGACCCAGTTGGGCAGCAGCATGGCAGGTGCTGCCTACCCTCTGCGAGCAACAACTGTGTGATAGGTTCAGGCGGACTGAATGATATAAAATGCAGCTAATAAGCTAGCGTACCTAGGTTTTTCTGAAAACCATGTTCCCTTTGCAGCCATCCTCTAGCAACAACAGTTAGATGCTTGAGTCACAGCAGGCTCAGCAAATGAGCATGAGGAGCTTCTCTCAGCTCCAGTCATCCTTTCTCTACTCCCTTTGCTCACACCTCTCTGCCTTTCTTCCTACAGTCTTGGCAGCAGCCTATACACAAGAGGAACATGTCAATCAAAAAGCATGGCCCAAAATAGTTCCTGTGCTGGGAGATACTCTGATTTTCTTGGGCCATCCCATTCTTACATTGACCTTACTAGTGGCAGTGCTGCTTCAGGTTTCTGAGGGATGTGATACAACTGAGCCTTTACCATCAAGTATTGTGAGTGTAAGAAGATCAGGATTAGTGTGCAGCAGCTGATGGGCCTAATCATGCTACAAATATTCCATCCAAATTTGCTCATTCTTCACTATTGAAGTTTTATAATTGTAATTTGACTTTTATGTTATTTTTACGACATTTTCCTTTTGTTTCTGGTTTAAATTAGCATATATTTTGTTTGAACATTTGTTTAGGAAATAAAATGTCAAATATTTATTTAAATTTGATGGTTAAATAATTTTTAAGGAAGCATAAACATGAAAATGAGTAAAATGAGTCGCCTCTATATGAACATCCACTGTAATTAAACTTTCTATTTCACCAGCCAAATAAGTTATTGTTTTTCAAATTCAGGAAGGGTATCTGCTAATTGTTTTTATTTATTTTATCATTATTTTGTGGGAAAGTGGCACTAAACCTTTAATTTGAATTCTTCCCATTTTGTACTAGACCTTACTTTTTCCCTTGGAAAAGTATTTAAATTATTTCTTTTTAAAGGCCTTTGAATTTCAAAACGGATCTCTGTTCTCTTTCCTTTTTTTCTCGTTTCTAATGAATCCTTAAAAGTACTTTCTCAACATTTTTCTTCCCATTTCTTTGAAAATATAAAGCTGCCAATGCAGGTCCAATAATTATGTCTCAATGTGTTCTGCGCTGAACCCACTCACAGATCAATTCTATACATGTTTGCCTATTTGTCTTATTTTTGTAGACAATTCATCAGGCCCACTCCCAGGTCTCCAAAACCTGATAGGTCACCATTTAAGAAGTCTGGATGTTTTAATGAAATTGTGCATTCAGGCAAAATCTTAAGTTATAAAAGAAGCCTGCACCTGGATTTACATGACTCTAAACACCTGCCACAACAAACCTGTTTTCTGGTCTCATATGTTTATCTAATAAGTATCAATGTGCATGGCAAAGCTAATCAAACTAAAATGTATCCTGAACATGGCAGATGAAGAACCTTGCAAAAATCCACCCTTTTGCCTCTCCCTTATTCCTTCTTTTTCTTTATGTCTGTCACTACTGCAAATTCTTCCATCTCCACTGGCCACATGGATAGCACCAGGCTGGTCCCTGGGGGTTTCGGAGTGCTCCCCCCAGGGCAGGGAGGGAGCAGGGCAGGCCATGGGGGCAGCCAGGGGCAGCCCCAGCCTCCGTGGGCACCTCCATCAGGCTCCACCAGGCTCCACCAGGCACCTCTGCAGGTGCAGAAATTCCCACCGTTTCAGAAAGACTGGTTGGGCTATAAACGTTACTCTCCGCTCTGAGGATGAAAAGCAATTTTCATGAATTTTCTGCATGAAGCAGCAGAGTTAAAAGCTTTGTGTGCTCCTGTCCTACAGAGTTACGGCCAGTTCCCTTAGTCAGAGCAGGTGTGCTGGATCAGTTATTTTCAGGATCAGGTCAAAGAATGCACTAGCTCTGAACACATTCACTAAAAGCCGCTTGCCTTCAGTTTGCTGTCCAGCATCAGAAACCTGACAGATAAAATGTGGCAGGTACATTCTTCCCTATGTTTCTCACTAACTTTTGAAGCAGCCAAATACACTAAATAAATCTCTGAGAATCTGAGTGTGCTTCAGGTGTAGTATCAGTTAGGAAAAGGGACTTGGACTTTATATAGTGTATTTTAAAACCTATTTTAGACTTATGTTGTCAATACTACTCATTATGTTTTACAGAAGGGAGGTAGCAATAGCTAGAAATGAACTCTTTTGATCTTAGCAAAAAATTCTTGTGGAATAGCATGAAGGATGGAGCAGCCTGACCACCCAAACACAAAGATCCACAAAGAAAACACAAAGATAACACGGGAAAACTCCTGGAAATTTTTTTTTTTACTTTTACAAAAGATTAATTTGGGTTTGCTCCTATATTTCTCCAAAGAAGGAATCATTTTATTGCTTGACTATTTTTAACACATTTCACTGCCTTTAAATAAACCAAAATATTCTACAATGTCTTCCATTAACACCAGAAGCAAATAAAAATACTTATTTTATTTTCTTGACTTAATTGAAATAGGACAGGGTTGAATTCAGATTATTTAAAATAATCACATCTAATATTTTTAAGTTTTGGCCTGGTTAAAAATGAAAAGCAGAAAGACTTGAAGGCATTATTTTAATGAAATTGAAATAATATATATCTATTTGTTTAAATCTCTGCCACTCTTCCAGTTAAATTAAGAAGTACTGATTGACATAGAACATTTCTTATATTGAAAAATATCGAAGTCAGACAATATTAAAACAATTTCTTGGGTGAGTGGCTAGGAGATATGAAGGACAGGCTGAGCGTTTCTTTCACAGATGGAAAGAAATGGGTCAACTGTTTTGTTTTACTTGACAATTTAAATACGACTTGTAAACAGTCCAGAATTTAAATATGGCTTGTAAACAGCCCAGCAGGAACACTAGTATTTGACTCCCTTGTGCTAGAAAAGGTCTGGTTTTATTTATCAGGAAGCGCAAAGTTGCCACGTGTACCCTGCCACTGTGCAACACCCACTTTGTTTGGTGCACGCAGACCCTTGTGCAGGGAAGCTGGAGAAGGGGCTGGGAGTGCAGTTATCCTCTGTGGCCCCCGGGGCAACCGAACGAGTTTCCACAGGCAGCAGCATCTCCCACACCCTATTCCTGGCCACAGGCTTCCTCCTCCGCACCCGCGTTCTGCCAGCTCTAGCTCTCGTCAGCCTTGTACCATGCCAATTCGGTTACCTAAACAGAGAGAAAACAAACCCAATAGTGAACAGAATACTGTCCTGCTGGGCTGGTGAGTTGAAGCAGTCTGGGAGAGGGCCCAGAGCCCGAGCAAGGCATGGAGGGAAAGCTTATGGCTGGGAGAACGAACATGGGATGCAAGGGTAGGAGGAGGCAGAGGAAGCAGAATCTCCTCCTCTTAAATAATTTTCACTGTCTTGTGTAACTTCACCCTGGGACACAGAACACTGGCTGCGTGGCAGCAGTGTTTCTTCATGTTTGTTAAACAAATGAGTTATCCTCAGATCTTCTTTGTTATTGAAAGGTACACATAAATCAAACATTCTGTCATAGGTCATTCGTAGTTGACACGGGGGCTTATCTTGTGAATGGTAAAGTGAGACCTGGTTCATGACCAGAAGTCCTAGGAGTTATGATATAAATAATAATTGCTGGGCAGTGGTTATCTTCTACCTCACTGCCAAGCATACAGCTTGCAGAATCAGGAGTGTTTCAGAAATTGTGATGAGCAAACTAGAAATACTCCTTCCTTTTGCTAGATCAAGCTATTTAATCATCTTTGAAGGATCAAGCCATTTATGTTTGAGAGCAAACCAATCTCTTGGTAATGCTGGAAGAGATTGCACAGTTTCAAATGAAACTGGAAATTGCTTCAATTGGTAAAAAAAAAACCAAAATGGATAACTAAGGTCTTAACCCTGGTGTTTTCTGTTCATAATGTCATCTTCAGTCTCATTTATGAAAGATGATTTTGACCTATGTTCCTCATTTGTTTTCATAAGAACTGAAAAGTCTTGAAAGTAATCATGTAAAATTGCAAAAGTACAGTCCTAATTTCAATCAATCTCTCTCAAATTGTCTGTTCCAAATTCTGAAACCTGTATTATTTTAGCCCCCAAAAGCTATGATTGTTTCTAGTGCTCTGTTTTATTATCTTACACTTCTCCGTGCTAATCTGAATGAGCCACTTTATCAGCCTCCACGCCTTATCCAATCTAAAGATTTTCAAATGGTTGGCGCTCTCCTCTGTTTACTGGCCCAGCCCACTTTAGCATTATCAGCCAATTTAGATATGTTTGAAATTGCGTTTTCCCTTCAAGGTCATTTACATACACAAAGAAACCTGCAATAAAAGAATATTAATGAGATAGAATAAAAGCAATGAAATTCACTTACTGTTGAAATGTACCTTGCATGTCCCACAAAACAGAAGTACAATACAGTACTTCATAAAACTGCTCAGATGGCACCTTGTGGTGGTTAATTTTTAAAGGCACATGGTATATTTCAGTCTTGTTTGTGATTTTCCTTCCTCTTATTGCTTTCTTTCATGACCTTTAACCTAGCATTAGTAAAGCAATAATAAATTAATGTCCTTTCCTGTCTGATTTTGAAGCAAGAATGCCTCTGGAAAGCCATCGTTTCGTAACAGCATGCCATTGGGAGAACCTGATTATATAACTTTTATATAATGACATCAAAAGCTTAAATTTTTTTAAAAAAACAACCTGTATCCACCTCCTCAATACAGTTCTTTTCTTTTTCCTGCGTGGTAGACCTGAAAGGGAAGAGGGGTGGAAATTGGCCAAGCTGCAGGGAGAAAAGGTCAAAATGAACATTCAGAGAGATAAATGTTATTAAAGATGGATATCTTTGCCTACTTCATGGCGTGCCACCATGTGCAGGAAGCATCTTGAATAATGGATCCCAAATGGAGTCATGTTTCTATGGAAAAAGGTTTCTAGGCAGGGGACAAATATCTAGAGAAACAGATGTAACATTTCACTCCTGAAGTGACCAGCCTGTAGATATCTTATTCAGTGTAAGCTCTTTAGAAAAAAAAGTCTCTGTATGTTGAAAAATCCTTCGCTGAGAATAAAAAAAAAATGTTTAGCTGTTGAAAAACTCTTCACTGGGAACAAATTTTACCCCTAAATAAGTGCTTTTAAGAGTAGACTTTTATAGCATTTCTTTTAGAACAGATGTCAAAAAAGCCCATGAATCTAACTGTCCAGCTTTTAACTCTTTGAAATTTGTAATCTTTTTTTTTGACACAGTGAAAATAAACTTGTAGACATATTCCTTCTTTCCTAGCACATCTTTTTCCAAATTATTTCTGTGAAGCCTTACTTGCTTGCTGGGTGCTATGTACGACTGCATTCCCTTTCTCTTTTGTCTGTCTGAGAACATGGTGTCCCTTGCTCCCAGTCCTGGTTGTGGCATGGGCGGCCAGGCTGGGCAAAGGGGATATTCTGCAGACCTCTGCTGCCATCGCGCTCAGTGGCCTCCAGCAGCTCGCTTCATAGTGATGATTTCTCCTCGAGATGCTGTAGGGGTAATTGCCCTCATAAAGTGTCCTGAGATCAACTAGTGAGTTACATGAGTGTTGGGTATTCTTGTCAAAAGGAACAAATCAGAACAAATGATCCAAATGAGTCCTCAACTCTTTATTTCACGTTGCTGGCAGGTGGTGGGTGCAGCCGTGAGCACTCTGCTCCCAGTTTCCCTCCCATGCACATGGCTGCACGCTCCCATGCAGCCTTGGGGTAGGCTCTGTGCCCACTTGCAGGTTGGGTAACCCATGCCCCATTCTCAGCGCAGAGTCCAGCCCATCCTCAGAAGTGCTTTTCAGACACGCATGGGACAATGCCCCCCAGCTCTGCTGCCTGCCTGAACTGCAACTCCAGTCTGGTAGACAACCTAGAAGTTACTGTCCAAAGATGTTGTGTATCTCTCTTTCACTGTGCATCATCTCTTTAATTCAGTTTGTTCTACCCTTCTGTGTTGCAATCTGATTTTTCTTGAATATGATGCTGTCCTTAAGTACAGAATCAAATGCTTTAATAAGGTACGGATAGACTTTTTTTTTCACTAAATCAGCGAGATAATTAAAGAATTCAAGCACAACAGTGAGACATCTTTTTTTCTCCTTCGGGAATTCATAATGAATGTTCATTAATAAATTATAGCCTAATGGTACATGAACAGATGTGCCTGTGTGAACTAATACATCTGCAACGAATACAATCATATTGCACACAGATCTCAAAACCTACATTAGTGCCTCCCTGTTCAGATTTGGAGCTTTCTATATGTTGGGTCTTTAGACTTTGTAAATTTTTCTATTATTTTCCAAATACCTGTAATCAAGTCCACAGGCTTGTAGTTTAGTTTGTTTTCATTATTTTAATTAAACAAAACAACTACTGCAGACCACCTACAGGTCTTTGTAATGGACCTTTTTCAATCTACTCTAGCTTGTATTCAGGAAGTCTCCAATGCTATAAAACTTCCTATTTATTTATCTTTGCTTTTATTTGTCTTTGCTTTTTCCAAAAATTAAGATCATACAAATTCCATGCAGTTGCCTCCACGGAATAATAGAGAACTGGGAATGATTATTTGACTTAATTTTCCCTTCTCTTTGGAGGGTGCATAGGAGAGAGGATTTAAGCCTTTAAGTTAAGAAGATTAAAAAAACCCCTGAATTAGCTATTTGAGTACAAAAATAACAAACAAAATTATTTAAGTCAGTTGTTGTGTGCATATGCTACAGCACTCCTTGCTAAGTGGTCCTTAGCTAATCCTAAAGAAAGAAGATTAGAAAACAGAAGCAATAATTTGCTAACATGAAGTTTGAACCCATGCACTACTTTATGATGGCAAACCATAGTTTTTGTATTTTTTCTAAAATCCAGAACAATCTTAAATTTGTTTTCCTAAGCATTATAGCCATCTTTTCAGAAAATAAAGCCTTTAAAAATATTTTAACATGTATTTAATTTTATTACTATATATTTATTTTTAATATATTTTTAAATTGGTTTTATTCTCTTCCTTTTTTCCATTCTGCAGTTGAATCCTAGAGTAATTACCATGTTTTAAAATAAATAAATAAATGAACGCATTCATGGTCAAAATAAATCTTTGTACATCTTTGATACTAAATTGATGCTAGTGCTTGTTTTGAGTCCAATATATTTTAAATTCAAACCACCTGACATCCCAGGACATTTTAAAGTTTGTATTTACGATGTTTCTCTTACTGCAAAGTAGTAGGGGACTTAAATTTTGCAGATGTTCCTCTGCAAAAGTGTGCTCCTGATGTTAGTACTGTATAGCACAGTTTTCAGATAGTTGGAAACTGTGTGCCTCTGTTTCTTACCCTTCTTCTTCTCATACACTTAAAATATATCTGATATTCATATTTTAATTCAAAAACTGTTGCTTCAAGATAGCCACTAAATAGACGTGCAATAAACATTAACCTATGCAACACTTTTCTTCTGTACTCTCCAGTTACTCAAATTATTCATACTGATTTTTAAAATTTTTCGGCTTGTTCTTACGTGCAATAATTTGTTGAATCAATTTAGATTTAATTTCTTATTATAGTCCCATAAATCTTCTATGTGCTGCTTTGCCTTAGTGATATTGACTCTGTGCAAACAATTCAGGGGCTTTAGACGTTTTTCAATATTCATCACTTTAAACATGATTAATTTTTTTCCCTCATATCCTTATTTCTGAGACCTGAAATTTTGGTAATAACCTATTTAGGGCTGAGAATATTTATTTCATTTCAAATATTGATGCAGCTGATTCAGGACTTTGAACAAGTGAGAGAGCATGAAACTCGTTGTCCTCAGTATATAGCATGACACGCTTCTGTTGTTTTTGCATACTCCATTTCTTCTCACTAGAAGAATAGTGAGAAAGCAGTTTTTTGAATCCTTTTAATTGTACAGTTAAATACTGTTAATCTTTTGTTTTGATGGATTACAAAAAGAAGGGAGAGAACATTTTAATCCTTAAATACAATCTGTTCCCTCATCCATCAAATTTCAGGCACTTTGCTGTTCCCTATGAAGTTCACACGTTTCTCCTTCAATTTGATGTTGCTACCCTGTGCAAAGCTTTATAAGGACAGAAATAGCATCCTTTGCAGGCTAATAGAGTCATAAGAGCTGCAAGGATCAGATTTGTGGATTCTGCCTCTTCATAGCTATGGCCTATAAGTGCTTGCTGCACATATGCGTAAGAAGGAAGGTATAGAATCATAGAATCATAGAATCATAGAATCACATGGTTGGATGGGACCTATGAGATCATCTAGTCCAACCGTCTTCCCACTACCATTGCTGCCACAGCTACTAAACCATATCTTGTAGCTTCTCATCAAGCCGCCTCTTGAACACTGCCAGGGACGGCGACTCCACCACCTCCCTGGGCAGGCCATTCCAGTGCCTGACCAGTCTTTGGGAGAAAAAGTTTTTCCTCACGTCCAATCTAAACCTCCTCTGGTACAACTTGTGGCCATTTCCTCGGGTCCTGCTTGTTGCCTGGGAGAAGAGGCCAAACCCCTGCTCATCACAACCTGCCTTCAGGAAGCTATAGAGTGCAATAAGATCTCCCCTGAGCCTCCTCTTCTCCAGACTAAACAATCCCAACTCTCTCAGCCGCTCCTCATAAGACTTGTGCTCCAGACCCCTCACCAGCTTTGTATTTCCATACCTTCTTGTTACGTGTAGAGACAGTTGTGGGAATGCCTGGAGTTTGACCACATCACTGTGTGCATGTCCAGGAGAGACATTAAACCATTGGAACAGACTGTGCTGCCTAAATCACCATCTTTAAGAAGACCATGAGCTAGGTGGTAGCCTTTTGTAGGTAGAATTCATCTACGATTTACAATAGTGAATGCTTCCTCCTTCCTTTAAGAAGCCTGAGCCCTTATCTCTATATGCTTCAGTGTGTAAAGCGAGAATGCAGGAGTGCATTCAGTCTGACCATGATTGCTTCTGCTTGGCTACAGCTTGTCAATCATCTGAACCTTTAATTTTTTTTTTTTTGCAAGTTCTTACTTTCCCTCTACTGCTTCCTTTGAAGACCATGGAATATCAGTGATCTTAAACAGTAGTTGTGCATGAATTCTCAAGAAAAAATGTATGGTTTTTTGAAAAGTTGAATACTGCTTCTGACTTCACAGACTTGCAAAACTCTAACTGTCAGTTTTGATGGCTCAAGGAAGATAAGACTTTTCCCTAACTGTATCTTGAGTTTGACTGCTAGGTAAAGGTGAGCACTGATTGAAGCCTATAAAGAATTCATAAACTTATTAAGAAAAGGATTGGTATAAGCTTTTTTTTTGAGCCTTTTTTTTCTTATTGAGCATTTAAAAGCCTCTAAGTGGTGTATAAACAGTAGGTAAATGATCTTCATGTACTGCACTTCCCTGAACTATATAGCCCCTCTTTGTGGATATAGAAACTCAAAAGTCCTGTGCATGTGAAGACAGGGTGTTTTGATACAGTTTGTTTTTTAATTTGCATTTCTAAAAACAAGAAAGATTTTATTCAAACCACAAGTGCATCTAAGTATTACAGATTTTTATAATCCCTTTTGAACTCATGCAGATTTTTGTTCTGCACAATATTCTGTTGAAGTATGTTCATTGTATGAAGGAGGACTTCCGAACATGCATTCTGTATGTGTGACAAGTGAGCGTATATTCTGACCTTTAGTTTTCTACCTTTTAAGTGTGTGCAATCCCACCTTCCTGTGTTACAACAGATTGCTTCCTTTGAGTGCTTGTCGTGCCAGAACTTAGTACCCCTAGGAACCTTGGTTCCTTCAGAGAACCCAGTGTTGTGTGCAGTGTGACTTCCCTTTGCAAAGTTGAGCTGACTCTTCCTCAGTGTGTCAAATACATCCATGTGCCAATTAATTTTATTCTTTAAAAACATTTCTGCTCATTTGTCCCATATGGGTAACGCGGTTCAGGTCTATGGCTCCCCAACTCTCTGCTGAAATCTTTTAAAAAATTGTCATCACATTAATTACTTTCCAGTCCTCTGGTACACTGGCAGTTTTAAGTAAGATATTACACTGCATGGCTTGCAATTCCTAGCGTCCCTATGGAACCTGAGGGGTGAATACTATCTGGTCCTAGCAATCTGTTATTGTTTGGTTTAGTCCCCTTTACCAGTATGTTCAGTAATCTCAGCTACTAGCCCTCTGCCTATTACTAGTTTTGCGTGTTTCTCAAGTTGTTTTTTCAGCTTTCTTATGTTCCTATCCTGGACTTAAAAGAACTCACGATTCTTTCTATTTTGTGCATTTCAGTACATCATTACCTCTGCTGTTCAGGCATGCAGGCTTTCTTATGGGATTCCTAAATGAGGGGTTTTTTTTTTTTGTGACAAGTAGTAAACATTTACTCTGTGCCTCCATTAGGGTGGTTTTTAATTGTCTGTGTCACTTACAAAGATTTTTTTTTGTCTGTCCTCACTTAATAAATCTCATTTTTATGCAACTTTGAAATAAGCGTAAGATTTTTTGCCTTTGTAGATCCTGCGAAGGATATCAAGCTATCCCGTGATCACTTGATATCCTGCGAAGGATATCAAGCTACCCCGTGATCACTGTGGTTTTGTACAGTAACATTATGAACAAGGTTTTGTACTCAGGACCAGCTGAAGTGTTGCTTCTCCCATTGAAGTTCCCTGTCTAACACTCCACAAAGCAGTCATTTATGGTATCTAAGGATTTAGTCTCATCTTCATGACCTGATAGGACGTCTGTTCAAACTACACGGAGGTAATTGCAGCCTTCCATTACCATTGTGCTTCCTTGCCCTCTCAACCTCTTTGCTGTCATTCAGGATGTCAATCACCTATCAAGCTTATTGTCAAGTCCTTATTTCCACTCTGGGCAGCTTTATCAAGACCTATGAGATGGATTGATGCTAAGTTGGCTGCAGGATTGATAGCCCAGACACAGCTTAACAGGGGCTTGCAGTAGGTGTTTTCACAGTACTGCTTATTGTTGTCAGAAATATTGGTTTGAGAAGAAAATGACCTGATAAAGGAGAAGGTATACAGTGTGGAACAGGAGTAACGTTTCCAGTCAGACTGTCAAGTAGGTGTGGTGCTCCTGTCCCTGTGGGGTTTCGATTGAGTGTGTACTCTTGAAACTGTTATTTTAAAAAGTGTATCTGGTGACTCTCCCTCTTCTATACTGGTTTTGTTTCAGTGATTTCATATGACTACTTCATGACTAAATACATGCATGCAAATTTGTATTACACTGTTCAATAACTAACCACATTTTTAAAAATCCTTAAGGACCTCATAAGGACACAGGTTCAGCATCACTCTACAAACATGCGCCTCCAAAACTGATATACAGTTGGTTAACCAAGCTTCATTTCACAATAGGATTATCAAGTCAGCCCATTGCAGAAAGGACCTCTCTTAATTTCTAGAGCTAAAAAATTAGCAGACTCAGTAAAATAGTTAATTGCTTCAATATCTTTTTGTGTATGACATAGAGAGTAAGAATGTGTCCAACATATCATATGATACATCTTTCATAAAATGTTATTAGATTACTGCATATGAAAAAAATCAGGCTAACTTGCTTGTTTTATATACATACATATATATTGCCCATATATACCCTGTGGTATTTTTTGAATCAAAATCTAGTTCTTGAATTTTTGTTAAAGTATGTAAACTGGACTTCTGATTTTGCCTGCATATACTGACTAAAGTCATTACTGATAATAGAAAATAAAGACTGAAAATAAGCCTAATTTAAAAAATATTTATTGTCTGATACAAAATAAGCATCAAATAATTTATCTAACTATACTAAATTTTAAGGGTTTTTTGCACTGAAATTCATCTGTGCTAAATAGAAATTTGAATAAGAACTTAGTCTTCTTTCCTGTACTTGCCATATTTTGAAGAGTGAAAACATCCATTGATAAAAATACCTGATTAGCAATATCCATCAAATATATATTAAAAAAATCTGATTAAAAATATCTACTAAATGTACAGCTTGCATTGCTAGTTACAGATACGGATATAGATACAGACAGATACAGACACAGATAAGGACATAAATATAAGTATAGATACAAATATAAATAGATATCATAAAGAGTAAAATCTAGTATTTTTATTTCTTATAAATCATAGAATCATAGAATAGTTAGGGTTGGAAGGGACCTTTGAACATCATCCAGTCTCTACTCTGCAAGGAGCAGGGACATCTCCAACCAGATCAGGTTGCTCAGAGCCCCATCCAACCTGGTCTTGAATGTTTCCGGGGATGGGGCATCCGCCATCTCTCTGGGCAACCTGTTCCAGTGTTCTACAACCCTCACTGTAAAAATTTTTTTCCTAATATCTAATCTGAATCTACCTCCCCCTATTTTAAAACCATTACCCCTCATCCTATTGGAACAGGCCCTGCTGAAGAGTTTCTCCCTGTCTTTCCTGTAGGCCCCCTTCTGTAGGTACCAGAAGGCTGCTATAAGGTCTCCCCTGAGCCTTCTCTTCTCCAGGCTGAACAGCCCCAACTCTCTCAGCCTGTCCTCATAGGAAGGTGCTCCAGCCCTCTGATCATCTTCATGGCCCTCCTCTGGACTCTCTCCAACAGGTCCACGTCCTCATTATGCAGGGGGCTCCAGAGCTGGATGCAGTACTGCAGGTGGAGTCTCGTAACAGCACAGTAGAGGGGCAGAATCACCTCCCTTGACCTGCTGGCCACGCTCCTTTTGATGCAGCCCAGGATGCAGTTGGCTTTCTGGATTCCAAGCATGCATTGCCAGCTGATGTTGGGCTTCTCAACCACTAGCACACCCAAGTCTTTCTCCTCAGGGATGCTCTCAATCCATTCTCTGCCCAGCCTGTATTTGTGCCTGGGATTGCCTGACCCACATGCAGGACTTTGCACGTGGACTGGCTGAATTTAATGAGGTACTCATAGGCCCACCTGTCAAGCCTGTTGAGAACCCTCTGGACAGCATCCCTCCCCTTCAGCATGTCCGCCGCACCACACAGCTTGGCATTGTCGGTAAACTTGCTGAGGGTGCACTCTATCCCACTGTCTGTGTCACCGACGAAGATGTTGAACAGGGCTGGTCCCAGTATGGACCCCTGAGGAATGCCACTTGTCACTGATCTCCACCTGGACATTGAGCTGTTGAGCAGAACTCTTTGAGTGCGGCCATCCAGCCAATTCCTTATCCACTGAGTGGTCCGTCCATCAAACCCATGTCTCTCCAGTTTAGAGAGAAGGATGTTGTGCAGGACAGTGTCAAATGCTTTGCACAAGTCCAGGTAGATGACATCAGTTCTAAATTTACTCATGATGACATCAGTTCTAAACTGACTAATAAGACCATCAGCTACTAATAATATTACTAATTAGATACCACAGCCTTAGGTATAATCCATGTACACAAACGTGTTCATGTTTACACTTCAAATCAGTTCTAAAGATTGTAAATTGGTCAAGGAACTGAACAATATCATTTATATCTTGATCTCATCTTAGGACCACATAGCTTCTTTCTGCTTGGGAAGCACACATGGATCTTTCTGTGATTCTGTTATTTTTTTAATTATGCAGGAGCAGGTGCGTGCCTTATAGCTGATTTTTAACTGGAAACATGAAAAAATGATTTTGTAGTAAACAGTCTTGACTTACTTTTGAATGACTGTACATGAATAATTTTCACATATAAAATTGCTTTTACTTCTTTTTAAGCATACTTTATATGGATATTATGCTGAATTATTCAGATCTTTTTAATTTTATAAATTAAAACCAAAGCATTTGAGAGTAGAATTCTTTACTATAAAAAACTAAGAACTGTCAGATAAAATGCAACATTAAAATAAATTTCCATACCAAATTCAAGACAAAACTGTTGAACTGTATTACTGCTATGCAAATTCTATTATCTTTAATCCAGAGAATTGCTCCAGAAAACTGAAAAAGTGAAAGCAAATAAAATCAAACAAAAGACTGAGAGGAAACCCGTAATGTTTGTGGACATGTTGTGCTATCCATTGTCTTTTCAGGGAGAAATGTATTTGTTCTAGTTGTTTCTGAACACATAAAAGGTGTTACACTGCGATATAAAGCAATCATCTGCTTTTAATTTTTTATTTTTCACATATTACAGTATTGAAATTTAGAACATATTTAGAAATAATGTAATAATCCTGTGAAATCATTGTGCCTTTCTTGTGTTTTACGTCATACTTTGAATGGGATATGGCAATTTATTATTTCAACAATCCTTTGTAAAAAGTAAAATCATATAAACCATTATTTTGTAGTTGAGACTTGCTGTATTTCTCAACTGAATGTACAGATTTAGTGAAATTAAAGCACTTGTTCATCAGCTTGTCTATCTAAATATCCATTCTCTATTTAAACCTTAATTTAATGCAATGTTATGGATAACTGGACTTGTGTCAGTATGATTTAAGGCTGCTTGTACTGCTGTCTCCGTTGGACTTATCTAGAATAATGTGCTTTATAACAGCTTTTTGTGTTGTACTTAGGGTCTACTGCACATGTAATGGCAACACAATCAAATGTTTAACTTATTGATAATGAACATCCACAGCTAAGAGCACTGTATAGCTAAAACATCCTGACTAATCAGATACCCAAGGGACATGACAGAGTGGAGAATTAAGCACATAATTAAAATACCAACAAGTCCTCTAGCACTAAAAAAAAAAAAAAAAAAAAAAAAAAAAAAAAAAAAAAAAAAAAAAAAAAAAAAAAAAAAAGGCAAATAGAAATGAGTGCTTCTTTGATGTATTTTGTAGCCAAACTAAAAAAAAGTCTAGATTGCTGTATGTAGAAACAGATGACAATTTGGGTGGGTGGTGTACTTCTAATGTAATCAGAGTTTAAAATTTAAATCAGTACTCGTCTTCCTTTGTAGTTTGTAACCTTTGACTCAAGAGAAAAATGTAAATGTGAAAATACCCAAAAGTGTCAGTGACACAGAACATGTATCATAATCTTGAGTATGTTTAAGAAAATTTAAAAATATTTTCCTGTCTTCTCTTTGCTCTACATAGGGGCTATTATTTAAGCATTTTTAAATCCATATGCAAGAAGTAAATAAGTGTCAAGTGAAGAAGTTAGGCAAAATGTAGGGGTGGACACTAAAATGAGATGAATGACAAGATTAATTGCCCTCATTGCTCATAACATGGTATCACGACGTAGGTTAAAACAGCTGTGCTTTGCTTCAGCTGAGTTACACATCAACCGTTGTAAACCAGTGCACATGAAGTTGCAGTGGGTTGACCCTGGCTGGATGCCAGGAGCCCACAAAAGCAGCTCTGTCACCCCCCTCTCCCCTCTCCACCTCCTCGCAGGGAGGGGCAGGGAGAAAATAACATGGAAAAAAACCCTCCTCTTGTGGGTCAACATAAAGGCAGTTTAGTAAAGCAAAAGCAAAGGCCTTATACAGAAGCAAAGGAATATAAAAAGATTTATTCTCCACTTCCCATCAGCAGGTGATGTCCGGCCACTTCCCAGGAAGCAGGGCTTCAGTACACATAGCAGTTGCTCCGAAAAACTAATGTCATAAAATAACAAATGCCCCCCTTCCTCCTCCTTTCTCTTAGCTTTCATTGCTGAACAGACATCACATGATACACAATATCCCTTTGGTCATTTTGGGTCAGCTGTCCTGGCTATGTCCCCTCCCAAGATCTTGCCCACCCCCAGCCTACTGGTGAAGGAGGATGTTGGAGAGATAGCCTTGATGCTGTGCGGGCACTGCTCAGCAGTAGCCAAAACACTGGTGTGTGACCAACACCTTTCTAGCTACCAATACACAGCACTGTGAGGGCTGCTATGGGGAAAATTAATGCCATCTCAGCCTGACCCTATACAATCTCCACCCCTTATTCCATACCATTTGCATCATGCTCAGGTCCCACATAATTTAATACATATATGTATATCTTCTAACTATTCAATTGTATTTAATTCTCATTACTGAAATCCCTTCTTAGCAACACTTGCAACATAAACTACATACTTAAACCATCCTTATACCCAACATACAGATTTATACATTCGCATTAACTACTGTCCCTTGTCCTTTAACAGATAGATACTACTCTCCCATTCCACGGGATTCCTCCTCTCCTCCAGATGTTCACAAACAGTATATGACTTGGGGCCCATCTGTCAAGATGGATGGTCAGAACAGGAGAAGCAGTACGTTCAATTGTTGGACACCAACACTGGCTTGGTTTGGGTCATCATTTCGCTTGTCTGGTTCCTTGTGAAATTCACTCTTCATCAGTTCAGGTCATTTGTGCTACTTTATGTCGTGCAACATACAACTCACATCACAGATTATTTTTCCCCCAGGGTTAAATCTCCTTGAGGCAAACACTGGGTTTCCCATCCTTCTGCATTGTCCACCAACTACACCCACGTCCTTAAGCAAAGACAATCCCACTAATGGGTTTGCCTTTTTCCATGGGAGAAGCAATCCACACTGCCTTCCCCAGTCACTTCTCTATGTACACTACGGGGACCTTATCTCCTCCCACAGTATTAAGATGTTTTGTTTGGGCAGGACCAGGGTGTTAGCAGTTCCTCTGTTGTTAAGCAGCCAAGTGGCTTCTACTAAATTTGTATCCTAGTACTTCTATGCCCTGTTGCCCAACGCTCTCAACTTAGTCTTTAACAGCCTATGTCTCAAGCCTTCTAGAGGCTTGTGGGTGATTTGGGATGTGATACACCCACTCAGTCCTGTGTATCTTTGCCCAGGAGTTTATGAGGTTATTTTGGAAATGAGTCCCATTGTTTGATTCAGTTCTTTCTAGGGTACCATGTCACCCCCAAATTTTCCTTTCAATATTTAAGATGGTGTTTTGGGCAATGACATGGCTTACAGGGTATGTTTCTAGCCAACCAGCAGTTTCTTCTATCATGGTGAGTATGTAGCACTTGCCTTGGTGGGTTCATGGCAGTGGTCCAATATAGCCAATTTGACAGGCCTCACCATATCGAAAACCCAGCCACTGCCCTCTATTCCAGGGAGATTTACTCATGTAGGTCACTTGATTGCAGCATATTTCACCTTCATGAGTGACCTGTGTGATTGCCTCTATGGTCTGGTCCAGCCCTCAATCACAAGCCCATCTATATGTTGCATCTCTCCCTAGATGTCCTGATGTTTCATGGGCCCATCAAGCTACAAATAGCTCACCCTTACACTCCCAGTCCAGGTCCACTTGAGCTACTTCAGCTTTGGCAGCCTTGTCTACCTGTTCATTGTTTCAATGTTCTTTAGTGGCGCAGCTTTTGAGTATGTGAGCATCTACATGATGTACCTTTAGAGCCATTTTTTCTACCTAAGTAGCAATGTCCTGCTGCAATGAAGCAGCCCAGATGGGTTTACTCCTGTGCTGCCAATTGGTGGTCTTCCACTGCTGTGGCCACCTCCATAGTGCATTAGCCACCATCCAGGAGTCAGTATAGAGATCGCATACTGGCCACTTTTCTCCTTCAGCAATCTCTAGGGCTGAATGAGAAAAAAATGGCTTTCATTTCTGCAAAATGACCTAACTCACTCTGCCCTTCAGTTACCTCAACGACTTGTCATGTGGGACTCCACACAGCAGCTTTCCACTTCCAATGTTTCCTACCATACAGCAGGATCCATCAGTAAACAAAGCATAACGCCTTTCACCTTCTTATAACACATTATATGGTGGTGCCTCTTGGGCATAAACCAACTCCTCAGGCAATGCTCCAAAATCTCTGACTCGTGGGCAGCCCATGATCTCTTCCACTGTTCCTGGGTGGTTGGATTTCCCGAGTTGAGCTTGTTGTATGATCAGTGCTACCCACTTACTCCATTTAGTACTAGTTACATGATGTGTAGAGGAGATGTTTCCTTTGAGCATCCAGTGTAACACAGGCAATCATGATTCCAAGAGTAGATATGTTTCTGTACCAACAACTTTGGAAGTGGCTTAAATCCCCTCATATGCTGCTAGTATCTCTTTTTCAGTTGCGGTATAGTGGGCTTCTGACCCTCAATACTTCTGGCTCCAAAACTCTAATGGTAAACCTTGGATTTCTCCTGATGTTTTCTGCCAGAGGCTCCAGGTGAGACCATGCTCCCCAGCTGCAGTGTAGAGTACATTTTGCACAACTGATCCTGTCTGGACAGGCCCAAGAGCTACTGCACAAGCTATTTCCTGTTTGATATGCTCACAGGCTTGTTGTCACTGAAAGCCCCACTTAAAATAGTTCTTCTTTCTGGTTACTTGATAGAGAGGGCTCACAAGCTGACTATAAGCTGAAATAGGCATTCTCCAGAACCCCACAAGGCCTAGGAAAGCTTGTGTTTCCTTCTTGTTAGCTGGTGGAGACATAGTAGCTATCTTGTTGACCACATCCATAGGTACATGACTGTGTCCATCCTGCCAGTTTATTTCCAAGAACTGAATCTCTTGTGCAGGTCCCTTGACCTTGCTTTTCTTTATGGTGAAACCAGCTTTCTGAAGAATCTGAATTATTCCTTTTCCCTTCTCAAACACTTCTTCTGCCTTGTTGCCCCACATGATGATGTAATCAATGTATTGTAGATGTTCAGGGGCATCACGCTTTTCCAGTGCAGTGCAGATTAGTCCATGACAAATGGTAGGGCTGTGCTTCTACCCCTGGGGCAGTCAAATCCAGGTGTATTGAACACCCCTCCCCATGAAAGCAAACTGTGGCCTGCACTCTGCTGCCAAAGGAATTGAGAAAAGCACATCAGCAATGTCAATTGTAGTATACTACTTGGCTGTCTTCAACTCTAGTTCATATTGGAGCTCTAACATGTCTGCTACAGCACCACTTAGTGGTGGTGTCACTTCGTTCAGGCCATGATAGTCTACTGTTAGCCTCCATGTTCCGTCAGCCTTTTGCACTGGCCATATGGGACTATTAAAAGGTAAGTGAGTCTTGCTGATGACCCCTTGGCTCTCCAGTTGATGAATCAGCTCATGGATGGGAGCCAGAGAGTCTTGGTTTGTGCGATATTGCCATCAGTGCACCGTCATGGTAGCAATAGGTGCCTGCTGCTATTCAACTCACAGCAATCCCGCAACAAAGGGATCTTCCGAGAGGCCAGGCAGGGTAGACAGCTCTTTAACCTTCTCTGTGTTCACAGAGGCTACACCAGAAGCTCATTGATACCTTTTTGGGTCCTTGAAGTACCCTCTTCTCAGGTAGTCTATGCCAAGGATACAAGGGGCCTCAGAACCAGTCACAGTGAGGTACTTTTCCCACTTGCGCCCTGTTAAGCTCACCTCAGACTCCAATACAGAAAATCCTTGGCAGCCCTCTGTCACTCCAGAGATTCAGACAGGTTCTGTGCCCCTATACGCTGATGGCATCAGTGTACACTGTGCACCAGCCTTATACTTCTCTGGGTCTGATGCGCCAGACCGTCAAATCCACACAGTCCAGCATACCCGTTCATCCCTTTCCTCCTCCCGGCCAAAGCCAGGGACCCTGTATTCCTGTTCCTAGTCAGAGTATTCACTGTCTGACCCTTACAGTGCCGGACCACAAGTCCCCTCAACAGGATCAAGGGTAGTGTTCTCAGTTCTTCTATATCTGGAAGATTGCTGATTGCCTTCATGTGTCTCTACAGCGACTAAGCTGCCATTCTTCTTGAATGGCCCCTTCTTAACAGCTGTCTCCCCTCTCAGTTACCATATATGGGCTTACAGCTTAAAGGTGAGTTCACCATCCCACTTTCTCCTGTCCTCCCCCTCGTCACGCAGGAAGAACCAGAGTGCCCCATGTGGTATGCGCCTGGGACTCCCCTTCCCTCTAACTAGGGCGGGAGAGGACTGATTTCTTGAGGCGTCCCTGACAGTCAAGGTGCTGGCCCATAGGGATGAGGAGGTACAGAGATTTTCTTTGAAGTTTTGGAGCCAAGAAGACACTCTCTCCACACTTGGTGTATCCATGTCTGGGCAATATATTGCTCCCAAGCTGTTAGAATATGATGCTCGGGCACTTTGAACCACCTTTCTCAGCATGTTCTGTGTGCACAGGACTTCCTTTGCATCTTTGGAAACCCAATAAAGAATTCAATGTTCTGGGTTAAGACCATGCCTTAACTACAGTGAAGATTTTTAAGGAATCTCTAGCCCAGTAAAGAAATAGCTAGCTAAGGCAAAATGCCCAAATAGCACAAAGTTAATAATAGTGAACAGTAAATTTGCTCTGCCAAGAACAAACACAGGCTGGGAAGAGAATGGATTGAGACCATCTCTGAGGAGAAGGACTTCGATCTGTTGATTGATGAGAAGCTCAAACTGAGCCAGTAATGTGTGCTTGCAGCGCAGAAATCCAACCGCATCCTGGACTACATCTAAAGAAGTGTGGCCAGCAGGTCGAGGGAGGTGATTCTCCCCCTCTACTCTGCTCTGGTGAGACCCCACCTGGAGTACTGTGTCCAGCTCTGGAGCCCCCAAAGTAAGAAGAACATGGACCTGTTGGAGCGAGTCCAGAGGAGGGCCATGGAGATGGTAAGAGGGCTGGAGCTCTCTTCCTATGAGGACAGGCTGAGAGAGTTGGGGCTGTTCAGCCTGGAGAAGAGAAGGCTCCAGGGAGACCTTATAGCGGCCTTCCAGTACCTAAAGGGGGCCTACAGGAAAGCTGGAGAGGGACTTTTGACAAGGGCATGTAGTGACAAGACAAGGGGTAATGGCTTCAGACTGGAAGAGGGTGGATTTAGATTAGATGTAAGGAAGAAATTCTTTACTGTGAGGGTGGCGAGGCACTGGAACAGGTTGCCCAGGGAAGCTGTGGATGCCCCATCCCTGGAAGTGTTCAAAGCCATGTTGGATGGGGCTCTGGGCAACCTTGTCTAGTGGAAGACATCCCTGCCCATGGCAGGGGTGTTGGAGCTAGGTGATCTTCAAGGTGATATTTGTGTCCCTTCCAACACAAACCATTCTATGGTTATTTGATTCTGTTATCAAATACCCACTGCTGTTTTTACCTTACTGTGAAATGTAAGGGGAAGTTGGAAAGGGTCTTATACCACACTGCCTGACACCTATACTATAGGCATTTCAAAGAGATTTTACTTCAGATTAGCTCTGGTCTAGTGCCTGATAGTCGTTGCACTAACAAACTGCTACCCTGGGCTGCCATTTTGGTTTAGTGTCATCTGAAAGATGCATATGCCCTCCAGGAACTCTGAACCAGAGCATGTGGGGACGAGTACTTCAAAAGTGCACACCTGACCCAAAACAAAATGCTCATGCAGGTACAACTACTGCGACCAGACTGCAGAGGGCCTGTGCTGGACTGGGACATGAAGAGCCCAGCCTCCATATTTTCCAGAGCTGTTCTGGGAATTGCTACATCTCCAAGTGTGGCCACTTAACCTGAGCTTGTGGTATTTGCAACAGTTCCCTTCTTAGACATACCTTGAAAAATGTCTGCTTCTCTTTTAGTCCCATATCTGAGTAATTAGTGGTACCTGAAATGCACCCAGCTCTTTCCTCTGAGGAATATGTGCGTGACATTGCTAACTCCTAGAGAGGTTGATGGCCATGATACTGAGTGTTTGCACAAACAGCCCCTGTTAAATAATCTACACCTTGGTTTATTCCATTCACATTCTTCTATAAAAGTTGTTAGCCACTGCAAGCTGAAAAATTGCATCTGGTACCTCTTTGCTGAATAGAAGTCAGGACAATGCATTTACTCTGAGGGAACACTAAGACCTACCTTACTATTTGAAATGAAAAGCACATCTGAGGTGAGTTTAATTCTGAAAAATGTAATCATAAGCTGCTCTGATGGGATCTGATCACCTTGCAAGTGGGAAAGTTCAGTAGGCTGCTTACAAAAGTAACGAAAAATAACCTTTGGGTTTTCCATAGAATACGATTAAATATTTTGTGAATATCTGTAATACCAACAGAGAACATAGCCTTCTTTTTAAGAGCTGGATTGAGTAGTCAACCAAAATGTAAGTCATCTTAATAAACAGCAAAAAGTTTGACTGAAACTAGCAACAAAGGCAAAAAGGAAAAGAAGAGCAAGAAACAGGAAAACTTCATCATTTCTCAGTGTCTTTTCGACTTTTTGCAAAAGTGACATAGACAGAAAAAGAGTAGGAGTTGGTAACACACCTGAGTTACTCCATGCGTTTCTTACTCTGTTACTTTCGCTTTCTGAAAGCAGAAAACATCTTCAATGTGTGTCTAGTCCAGGAGACAAAACATTTTCTTTAGCTATATTTTCCCTTGGTTACAGTAATTAGCCTTTTTATCTAAGAAATATATTAGGGTCTTTGAGCAGCCTCCAGGAAGTCTCACAGGAGTAAAAAAATACATATATTGAGCACTTATTGCTCCCCACACTTGTAATGACAAGAGCAGAACCTGGCAAGAAAAGAAGCAGAGTGGAGGAATTTAAATCATTTTAATCATAATTTAAATCAGTAAGGAGGAAATCTTGCTTTAATGAACCTTATTACCTTGTTTGTCATGAGTAATTATTAGTTACTTTCACAAAGGAAGGTTGATTCTCATTAGCTGGTAAAATCATTGTACAGCTTGTTTATGGCTAATACAGAATTTGCAGTAAGAATGATACTTTTACTTTCTGGAAGGATCTGTAATATTTGTCTGAGCAACTATACAGTTTAACATAAATTTTATCTACATTTAAGTGTTCTTGTTTTATTATTACAAAATCATCCTCATATATTTTCCTGATGAAGAGTACTTAACTTTTCTTTGTTTATGTTATCTGTAGAAATTATAGAAATGTAGAAAAAGAGATGGCATTTAAAAACACCATAAAGCAATATTTTAAATTATTTTATTCATGATTGGAAAGATAACTTTAAATAAGTTATGTAACATGATAGATATCTAATGTCCTAATAGTTTTTATTTTTAACTGATGTAATGAAAACAAATTATTACATATAGTTGGTGGACTAAAGAAATCAATATTCCCATGAAGTTTTTTAAAACTAGCAAGTCCTATCTTTTCTCACTTTCATCATGTAGGTGAGTAAAGTGAAAAAAAAAAAAGCCTATCTGCTTCTTAAACTCACTGTAGCTTTCATAATTGTGGAACTAGTCTTTGGGCTAAACTATATGGATAAATTAAAATAAGAAAAGTGTTTTCTCAGCGTCATCAGAAGAAGCTGTTGATAACCAGAAAACTCTGGGTCCATATACATATTGGGTCCATATACATGTCTCTCAGTTCAGATACAATGGAAAGGATTTTTACATGGTGTCTTGTTTGACTTTGTGTCTAATTTCAGAAATAGCTTTCTGACTATCCTTTTCCATTAAACCAATGTATGTCAAATCCTACACAAATATTTAAATATATTGCAAACCTGGATTATTTAACAGCACAGAGGTCTATTTTCCCACTGTTCTGAAAATTTAGATATATTCTCACTGATGTTACAGAAAATGATGGCTGGTATGCCATCAGGAATGTTATACTATAAAGCAGAATATGTTCTTCATCATGTCCTTTTTGCTCTGATGTTGTGTATCTACCTGGAAGCCTGCAAGATGGTAATACTGTAAAATGATTTCCTGTTCCCATAAGTTTTACTTTAATAAGAACTGTAGACCACCTGGCTTAAACAATTAGTTTTACAGACAACCAGGGAATATATAGCTGTGGCTACACAATGTAGAAAGGTGCATTAAAATGAATGACTTATTTTAAAGCCATAATAAATGAAGTAGCAAAGAAAATTATTCAGAGAGTTGGCCAGTGGACCAGATTCCGAGCTTTATTGCAGTATTTGTGCAAGATATAGCTTTGCTAAAACATCTCTGCACTTCCAACCAATTCCAAACAGTTTATTATTTTAAATGCATAGTGATTTGACTACTTTGACTAGCACTTACTTTGCTACATTACTAATGTAATGTGTCCTCGTACAGTACAAAGATCAGTTGCAAAGTTCAGTAGCTAATCTCCATGGCCAGCTTCCAAACTACTGTAGTAACTCTCTTATCTTTGGCAACATCTGATATAATACACAAGTTTTTCATTTTGAGATGGGTTCTGCTCGCTCCTGTCAGAAATTGAAAGCTGACCTGGTCATCTGCAAATGTCTTCCTGAGTCAGTCACTGTTTCTCCAAAATGTGAAAAGATCTATTCTAGGAATTTAGTTTTACAAAGACAAGAAGGTAATGAGAAAGAGTCAATACGGATTTACCAAGGGAAAATCGAGCTTGATGCATCTGACTGTTTTCTGCAATGAAATGACCAACTATGCGGATGAGAGAAGGGTGGTAGATGTAAAACAGCTTGAATTTAGCTCTTGACTCTGCTTTCCACAGCGTTCTCATTTGTAAGGTCTGGAGAGACAGGCAGGACAAACAGACTGTTAGATGGACTGAAAGTATGCTGGATGACCAGAATCACAGGCAGGTAATTGATAGCTCGATATCTGGCTGGAATGCCTGCTTAGCCAGGCATCTGTTCTGAGATGCCTGGCTAAGGCAATATTGTTCAATAGCTTCATCAGTGATGTGGCTGACAAGACAGAACACATCAGCAGCAAATCTGTGGACAATACTGAATCAGAGGGAGTGGCTGGCACGCCCCACTGTAGTGTTTCAGTCCAGAGGGACCTTGAGAAACTTAAGGATCAGACCACCAAGGGATTGGTTCCCCCACAAGAAAGGCAAAGATCTGTACCTGGGACAGAATAATCCCTTTCATCAACCAAGACTGGGAACCAACCGGCTGAGCATTATCCCTGGTGAAAAGGACCTGGGGGTTACAGCAGAGTATGTGCCAACTTTAATCACAGAAGAATGTAGCTGCACCCTGGAAGAGCCTGATCCAGCAGATGACACAATCCTCTTCCATGTGGCTAAAGCGAGGCTACACCTAGAATATGGTGACCAGTTTTGGGCTCCTTGTTCAAGGTAGATGTTGAGAAACTGGAAGGGAACCATTGGGTCTACCAAGATGGCTAATGGTGTACAGCATGTGACAGAGGAGGAGCATTAGAGAGAACTCAGCTTGTTTAATTTGGCAAAGAGGAGACTGAAAGGCAATTTAATACCTTCCTACAACTGCCATAACAGGCCTTTCAAAGGTGATAGAAACAAATTCTTCTCTGTAGAAGCAGAAGGAAAAACAAGGTGCAGCAGCCACTACTTTCAACTTGGAAGTTCAGATTGGTCATTAAGAGTAACTTCTTTAGTAGGAGACCAGGACAGCACTGGGGAACTGGTATCCAGATTGACTCTGGAAAACCCATCATCAAAGAAAAACAGAGCTGGACGAAGTCACAGCTGTCCCAGTCCTTGTGTTACAATAGTCCTGCTTCAAGCAGGAAAGGTTCCTTCCAACCAAAATTTCTGTGGTTGGAGTCTGTGATTCCCCCAAAATCTGTCTTCTGCACTAGGTTAATTTGATGGTTAAAATCCTCTTAATTTCTCTTTCCTTCATTTTATGTGCCAGGCTGGTGGGCACTATTACAGTTTTCAGTTTGTTTTCCATGAAATTTTTCAAACCAAAAATCTTAGGTGGTGGAAGATGAAACAACTGGAAGTACCATATCAGTTTACTATAGCTAATATCACAGAATTAAATATTGCATAATCTCAGGCAAAACAAAGAGGAATTTTTAAAAACAAACAAACAAACAAACAAAATTCCAAACCACCAAACATTTGTAATCCTTGGCACAGGCTTTTATTTGGAAGAGCTAATGAATACTGGATAGTATGCTCATAAAATATACTAATAAAAATAGAGTTGCACAAGGTATTAGTTAGCTGCACATACAAAACCTTGGCTGCAGTGGTGAGAAGAGCTTGTGTAATTTGTAACCAGCTAAAATAATTTGGAATTGATTTGAAATTCACAGCTTTGATCGCTATATGGAAGAGAACTTCAGTCACGCTGGATTGATGGCATTGTGACACTTGAAAGATATTGAGTTGCTTTATTCATAATTCAGATAAAGCCAAAACTTATCCTTCAGAAAACAAAATTATGTCTGAATATACAGTGATTTTCTGTTGAAAAAAAAAGGTCTGTCCAGAGAATAAATGTATTTTTCTAAAATGTTTTGTACTGCATAAGAGACTTTAATGTAAACTATTAAAAACCTAATGTATAATATTTATTTAAAAACTGTAGAATACCACACAATGTTCAGGGCCTCACAAGATAAAATACATAAGTCCTGTTCCAGTAAGTTCTATTTTTCAGATCATAGAAAAACTGCAAAGAAAATCCTGTTGAGGGAAAACTGCTGTAGATGATAAGAAAAGGAAAGCTCTCCGTTTCTAATTCTGACCTTATTAATCAACTGTGCATTGGAGCCGCACAGTGCACTGGCATTCACACATAATGAGAAATGGGGAAATGATTCTCGGCTGACACATGGCACAGAGAATGCTGGGTTATTTTAAAAGCTCACTAATAAGGATCAGGGACTTTCAAGTCCCCTTGCAGAGTTTCTAGTCTGCTTTTTTGCATTGTGCCAGTTAGAAGGATGGTGTACTTACTTCCTCAGCTATCATTTTACAAAGGCATGGGTAAATCTAGATGAAGCAGTTCCTAATTTGGCCCAGCTCACTGTTGTGTGCTCTTGAACTAAGCAAGCAAGCAACAAGGCTCTTACTTTAGGTTGACTACCATTTATACTGGCGTGCTAAGCATTCAGTAAATCTGGAGGAATATGTGAGCATCAAGAGACAGACTCCTTAGATGATATTTTCAGGAACCAATCTGGACAGATTAATGGATTTTTCTTTCAAGGGATCAGCTGTCTCAGCATAAAATCATGTAATGTGTTGCATGCTACTTTTATATGAGAAAATGTTAATTGCTACCATCCGTCATAGAGCTGGATATAGCTGGCGGGTAGATTGAATTTAAGCAGAAAGAGCAAAAATGCCTTTTTATGTAGTGATAACCACTAAGTCACATGGGAAACCTGACGAGATGTACAGCATGTGATTGGGAATGCTTGGGGAGAATTACAGCCAAAGGAATTCAGGCAGCAGAGTTCCAGGTGGAGCCACAGCTGTTGCAAATTGAAGCTGCAACTCTAGATATCGTTAAATTATCAATACAAAGACAAGCTCCCACTTAGAAACTACTTTAAACCCCTTCTTTTAGAGATGCTGATTGCCTGAATGCGCACAGGCATGAGATAGGCAACAAAAGCAAGCACAAATAAAGGTTGCAGAGATGGACTTTTTCTTGCGTGGGTGTTTGCCTGTGCTATGTTCAGGGAAAGGAGACTTTAGGTACATTCAATACAAATAAAAAGGTAACATCAAAGAAATGTCTGATTTGCATAATTGATTTCCCTTCTAGGGTAACCTTTAAAGAAAATCAAACAAATTAAACATACTAAAAGACAAACACACTAAACAAATTTTAAAAGTCAATGCAGTAGATGTTTAAAAGACTAGTTAATGAGTTTCTAATCATGGTAGATCTCAGACTTTATATTCTTCCCAGGTACACACCTCTCTTTAAAAGAAAAAAAAAAAAAAATTAAATTGCACACACTTAAGACAATGTCTGATATTCAATGGCTATGCATGCTACTACTTTGTTACCTTGCCAGTTATTAGTTTGACATATATGTTATACATAGAGACATTTTGAATATCTGCCTATCAGCACTTAGAATTTAGTTTTTAAGTTCCCTCGAGTGTTGTCTACTCAAAAAATGATGATTTAAAAGCCAGTATTCTGAAAATAGATACCATGTTAGCACTCGTCAGGCTGGGGGAGTAACAACAGCAACTTACAAACTATTTTCTAGATAAAGCACAAATAAGACCATGTTATTTTATTTTTAGAGACAGAAAATGTAGATTACTGTCTGGTTCCATCTAAGTTTTGTCATTTTTAACATGTAGCTAGTTTTGGCTAAATGAAAAGATGCAGAAATAATAGATAAACACTTTAGCTTTATTTGTTATTAAAATTTTGTGAAGTTTCATGGAAAAACTGGGTTTGTATGTACATACATGTATGACCCAGGAAACTCCAGGCTGGTCAGCGTCACCTCTGTGCCTGGCAAAGTGATGGAGCAGATTCTCCTGGAAACCATGCTAAGGCACATGGAGAGCAAGGAGGTGGTTGGTGACAGCCAACACGGCTTCACCAAGGGCAGATCATGCCTGACCAATTTGGTGGCCTTCTATGACGGGGTGACAGCACCGGTGGACAAGGGACGAGCAACGGATGTCATCTACCTGGACTTGTGCAAAGCTTTTGACACTGTCCCGCACGACATCCTTCTCTCTAAACTAGAGAGGCATGGGTTTGATGG
>JAAGAY010148123.1:0-10665 GCA_011801015.1 Ardeotis arabs | reverse complement strand
GTGTCCGGTCCGGATCGGCGAGGTGCGGAGAGAGACACCCCCCCCCCCCCAACCCAGTGTGCGTGTGAAGCAGAAACGGGGGGTGTAGGGGTGTCAGAGGGAGGAACGAGGGCAAAGCGGGGTTGTAACTACGCTGTAACGCGGAGAGAAAGGTCCTGCCGGAGCAATCGGACCTTCAGTTAATTCTCCTCCACCTACGGACTCCCACGTTAACCACCGAGCCACGGGGGGGTAGTGCAAAATGCAGAGGGCTGCGCGTTTAGCGGGACTCGCGTGAACCGCGTCAACACGCTAACAAGTTTGTAACTTTTTCTGTCACGAAGAAGAAAAAAAAATTAAAAAAGAGCGAGAAAGCGTGTACCATTAAAAGTTAAGATAAACAAGATGCAGGGGTATTTCTGTTGGCGGAGTTATTCTCATTAGTCCTAACAATGTCTTACCATTAGACAAGACTGGAGTCAGCCTCTGTCTCAAGATTTCAGATCTGCAAGCACTTTTTCTTTCTTTTTCTTTTTTTTTTTTTCTCCGTGCACATTACATTTCTGTCATGCGTTGCAGCAGAACACGATATCCCCAAAGAACCCAAAGAAGAAGAAAAAAATACTCTGACAGCAACCATTAGTTAAGAGTGCAATGAATAAACCCCTTGCACAAGAGTATCAGGACTAATTAAGATTCTGTTTAGCAGCCCTGGATGGAATGTTAATGTAGCTTTGACTAACTGGGAATAAGCAGGGGGAAAAACTGCATTTTAAGAGGAATGCTGGGGTGATAACATCTCTCACTTCTTCTGTCCAAGGTCTGCCCAAGCCTGTTACAAAGTCATTATCTCAAATTACTCCTGTACTTCATTTTTAGAGGGTTTGGGCAAGATCCCCTGGCGTTGAAGCGCTGCCTAGAGCCTCACAAAGCCAATACTCTCTAAGGGGATAAAGGCTGAATCAAGCCACTATCTCTGCCTTCGAGAGTTTGCTGGTACCAGTTCCTTGGACAAATACAGCCAGGATTCTGGAGGCAGATTAGGATCTATTGCTGGCGTCTCCTCGCAAATCCCTAAAGGGTTTTTGACCCTTTGAAGTTTCGTCTATTTTGCTTACACAGAAGTTTACATGATTAAGTCAGGATTTTACAAGGCTCAACAAGGCAAATTTAGTCACCTCGGAACACTCAATACCAAAAAAAAAAAAGAGTAAAATATCCAGTTGTCCTGCTACTCGTTTAGCTCCAGAAATACTAGCATATACTGCGATATTTAGAGTTATTAGCTTAATAAAGGAGAAAAATATCTGCAAGGCTGCTTCAGCAAGGGAGGGTAAAAAAATCCCCTTCCTCCACAGAGTTGTTGTTGTTGTTATTATTATTATTATTATTGTTCTTCTTCTTATTATTATTGTTATTGTTATTATTATTATTATCAGCCTTCGATATCATAATTCACTTGGCTCCCAATGGTCGTAAATGCAGCTATGTTTCTCGGAGAGTGGATGAAACTTCCCAAAGTCCTTCCCAGTCTGTCTAACGTTTCCAGCCTACCTTCCCCCCTCCTTCTCCAGGCAGTTGCGTTTTTTTTTCACCGTCGAGCAACAAGCCCGCCTAATCCTCCTTTCTGAAGTAAAATTTTGCAAACCCTTTCCTTGTTAAAAGCAGCCCTGCACAATGCAAACCTCTGCTTGGAAGGAGAGGGCTGGGAACCGACAGCATGAACAGGAGAGGAGGAGCAGAACTCCTTCTCAGGAAATAGCTACCTATTTAAAGAAGTCCCCTGCAATCAGAGAGGGAGGGCTGTAGCTGGAGACTACGGCATTTGGCCCACCAGACTTGCATTGCTTTTTGCGGAGTACAAACAATCTCTATTTCTTGCTCTTTCTCCCTTTCCCTCTTTCTTTTTCCTCCTCTCCCACCAGAGGGAAGGTTGCTCTGCTAACGGATTACTGCTGCAGAGTTGTTTTTTACAAAGGAAGGAATGATCCGTTCAAGCTCTGCATAATAAGTAATAATAATAATGAAAATAAATATATAAACAAACAAACAGACCTGGCAGGCTGGAAAGTTTCTGTAGCTCGATCAGTGTGTTGCAGGGACAACAGGGGCAGTCAAACGAGCTGCAGATTTCTCTTCCTCAATTGATTTATAATTGATGAATGGATTTTCTTGTGCAGCTGCAGTGCGGTTAAAAACTATTGAGGAGGTAGGTGTCCTGGGAGGTGTTATTTTGTAAGAGAGACAGTTAGGAGTAACTGGGTGCGTTTATCAGCAGGAGATCCGAGCAAGCAACATGATTACATTAGCTGTCAGTGGCTAGGATTCAACTTTCCACAGGCCTCCAGCATCTGCACTCACGTAGGTGACTCCCATGGAAATGGGGTTTGTGCCAGCTGCCGCCTGCATCTGGGTATTGGTCTGGCACAGAGCTCCCCATTGATTTCGGCAAGGAGCACTGTGCCCAGCTCAATGGCATGCCGTGCGCTGCTGCTGTTCTGGCAGAAGTTGGTCAGGTCTGGCTTTGCAAGAGAAGGGGGTGCAATATCTTGCAGCATTTCTCTCTCTTGCACTTTTTAAGGAAATGGAAGGGATTTTCACACCCTTTAAGATGGGCATATTTCCTATTTCTGTTCTGATTTTCCCCCTCCCTGTAGGGATGTACCTGCTAGCTGAAGCATTTGCAGTGTGTCTTAAGGAGAGAGAAGCTTTAACGTGTGTACCAAGAGACACACAAAACTCTTATCGTGCCTCTGGATTGTGGGTGTTTACCACAGGTCTGGATGAACTTTAGGACCAGGTCCCCAAAGGGGAGCTTTCCATATGTTCTGAATTCACATCGTAAACCATCTGGGCTTCACTGTGGTACCTTGTTTTTGTGTTGCTCTTTGGGGGGAAAGATATCAAGTCTTCAGAAAGGACAGGACTCCAGGCATCAGGACCTCCCTCTACCCTTCGTAAAAGGGCTTAGAGCTACATTCAAGAACAGGATAAGATGTAAATGGAATAGAAAAGTCCTATTCAGCTTCTTATCCTTCAGATCACTTGGCTTCGGGATTGTGCTCTTTGTTTGACCTTAAACTCACCCAAGATGTGCTGTCTTTCCTTGTGTCTAAAAAGGCTTCAGCCTTCCCGGAAGCGAGAAGATTGTGCCTAGCCATGTTTGGGATGCTGACCCCAGCACGCTCACATCCCAGGTCCTTGAAGGGTTCAGGCTGGTACGCCCTCCCTGAGCAGGCCTAAAACCCCAGCTGGTCGGAGGAGGTGGCAGTGGTCACCTATGCCTTCTCCAACATACCTGAGATGGAGTTGTTCCTGCTGCTGACAGCTCAGCACAAACCCAACACCAAACCTTTGGAGCAGGGACGGAAAACCGATTCCTAGAGGAGTGACTGAACCTCTAGGCAGTGCAGCCATGTCCCCACACTGCCTCTTGCTCTCCTGTGCCATGTCCCTCACTTCCTTTCTCTCCAGAGCCCCATCAGGGGAGTGAGACACCCCCCTTCCCCCTTCTTTACCTCTTTGTGAGAGAGGAGGCACAGAGACTTTCCTGCAGAGGCGGGCTCCAGCATATGGACATTTTCTCCCCTGAGGTTTGAGTCGTACGCGTCTGGGGGGGGGGAGTAGATTTAAGCCACATTTTGCCACTTTTTTATATTTCCTATCGGATCGCTGTGCACAGATGAGGTGGCTTCGTGCCCAAGGAGAGGGATGCTCCGAATGCAGCCCCCCCACAGGCAGGGAGCTGGGTGGGGGTAGCTGCCAAAATGCAGGTGAGGTTCAGTCCCACCAATGGGGCAGTGAGAGGGAGCGCGAGGGGGAATCTATGGGATTTATCTCCTCTCTTTCTCTTCCTGCTTGCTCTTTCACTGGGTGGGAAGAATCTTATCCTCAGCACATCTTTCTTCTGGGGGGAAAAAATATTAACAAACCCAAACCTCCAGTGCCGTGCTCAGCTCTATCTGCTTCTATAGATCATGAGACTTTCTGCTTCTTCTTTTTTTTTTTTTTTTTTTTTTTTTTTTTTTTTTTTGTGGATTTTCATTTGCCTTCTGATTTTTTAACTTCCTTCATGCCAAATTTTACACTTCTAATCTGGGAGAGAGGGAATGATTTATAAAATGATGAAATGTGAAATACTTACCTCATTACTCAGTTCCAGGATCTGGGGTTTTGAAGTAAAAAAAACCTCAACCAAATAAGTATGAGATTTCCCATAAAAGACTGAAGTCTCACTTGACTTTAAAATGTTATTGTTGTCAGCAAAGTGACTGCATAATTACACTTCTATTTCTCCATGTTTAGCCCATGTTAATGTCTGTAAGCTAGATCTTCTCGCTTCATCGTCTGACATACATTTTTAAAAAATCTTGTTAGAGCTGCAAAATGTGGCTATGGAGGAATAAAAATCTACCTCCTTCTGATTTTTTCATAGTAAGTCCTTTGAATTGCAGAATATTGTTAGTGAACATGTAAAACCATATCATCTAACTTTCTTAGGCTGAATTTGGAAAGTTGGTCATAACAAATAAATTGTTTATATTTTTTTACAACAGTTACAAAAAACTATATGGCGGAATCCTTCAAACCACCTTTGTGCAAAGCCCCTTCTGAATTACAAAGACACATAATTCTGCTTCAATTCAATGACAGTGAAATAACGAAGTAGTAGCATTCAAATGAACTTTTCTTTATCTATAATAGCAAGAATGAAATTATAGTCCTGAAATTGACACAGTAGGAAAAAATGTTTACAGAAACTAATAAACAGAAGAAATTACTCAGCGAAAAGCACAACTTTTTGGATGTTTTAGAGGACGAGAAACAGTAAAAATGTCTGTGGAAATATGGTCCATAATATCCTTGAAAAATCCATACAGCTGAGTCCAATTTCTGTTATTGAATCCAGTCCTAAAAAAAGTGGTAAAGTTGAACTATTCATCCTTAAGTTATTTTAATGTAGTATGCGTATAAGCTTATTTTTATTAATGGAGTAGGTCTGTGATTCTGAAGACAATAAGTCACAGTGTAAATCCATAGTAAACTTCTTTTCAAGCTAATGAAAGAATTGGACAGCAAATCTGTCTGTACTTTTGTCTCTGTATTTTTTTTTTCCCCTTCTATTTCATTCTAATCATCTCTTCTATAATGCCTGAGAATATTAAGCATGAATGCACTAGGTGCCTGTGTGAGTCAGTGGGAAATACAGCTTCAGTCATCTTCTTCCGTTTGCTTCCATTATCACACTGTCATTAAAATATTATAATGTAAAATATGAATGAAAATATGAATATCCACCTTTGTAAAGAATGAAATCCACTGGAAAAAAACCCCTGTGTGGTCATACAAATAATAATTTTATTGTAAAATGTATGCATAAAAGGACAAAATCAAGATTCCATACCCATTATTTATGTGATCTCCACACTTCCAACTGCTTTGCTAAATAAGTTCAATGCATTTTTTTTTCAACTTCCTATTTTTTTAATACTCTAATACATAGGATTCCCTGAATGTAGTGGAGGACCAAACTCCAGGTTTGGGCCTCTGAAGCCCCAAACTGTGCTGCTCATGCTTCCAAGGCACACAGAGCATATGACATGGAAGGCTATTGTCCAAAGCTGGAGTTGGTGGAGTCTGGGGATTTTCTTGCAGAAATCTGCCGTGAGGCACTCTTCCATCTCCGGCTCTGTGTCGTAGCTTCTCTCCCAGTCTGCGATTCCAGATGCAGCTGGTTAGTAGATCACAGATCAGGTCAGGCAATTGCATTTGATGTGTGGAGGTCATATGTAAGACCCATATGCAGGAGAGAAGGAGGTGGGGGGTAGAGAGAGAGAAAAAATAGCACTGCCATGCAAGTGTGCAAGGCACAAGCACGGTAAAAGGAAGATGTGTCGGGAATCAAATGGTACAAAATGTGTGAGATCTGATATTTCTTTATGTATATTATTTCCACATTTTTTTTTTTTAAAGACAAAAATAGGTTGTGCAGTAACTACCTCTCACCATCTATCATCATCAGTAAGAATCTGGCATTTTTTGTATACACCTCATAGACTGAGCTGAACGACCAATATATTAGGTAGTGTCAGGCAGAGGAGCTGGGACTGTGCTTGCCGCTGGGAGCCTAGCCCAACTGCTTTCTTTTCACCTCAGTTGCCGAAGCCATCAGATATTTCTGGAGCAGCATCTACTGGTGGTAGAGAAAGACGACTTCTTTCTTGTCAGACAGACTTAGCCATCACAGCAATTAGTTGATTCAGGGAGTAAAGAAGGGCAGCTCTTGTGATCTAGGTTGAAGCTGGGAAAGTAAATACCTAATATCTAGAATACTTTCAAGAGAAATGTGGTGTGTTTATACACAGGAGAGAGATGGAGGAAACCATATTTCTAGCAAAATCAGAGCTTTATAATGTTCAGCCAGGATTTGTCTACATCTTGAGAGGCAGTTAACAACTTCTAATACAATGTTGGCAATGCCCAGGTTAAAGGAAAATTATATATTTGTAAAATATATTTTACCTTGAAAGTGTGACATCACATTACTGTAGCTCTACAGAATTACACATTAAATGTATTAATCTCTTCAAATATGCTAATAATCCATGAATCAATATGTAAGGACTTATGAGCTGACTTTAAGGAAATAAGATTGCCTTTATCTAGGAATGTAAACATGTTTAGAGGTATAATAGACAAACCATCAATTCATTTAAGATTCATGCATGCAACTGCTGTTATACTTTGTAAGCTCCTCCTACATGAATCCCTTGAAAGGAAACCAAAATCTTAAGATAAAACAAAGAAGACATTCTTTATCCAACTATCCAGAGTTTACAGCCAAGCATAAAAAGCATGGGATAGACTTCATAGTAAGTTGAGAAAAAGTTTTTTTTTTTTTACCTAAGTTGTCAATAAACCAGGCTTTGCAGTGGTAAATAACTATACGCAGCAGGATCTCAACAGTTGTATTCAAGATATGACCTTGAAGAGGAACCTGGCGTGCCGTGAGGTGTTCAAGCCATTTTCATCTCAGTACTCTAAGTGCATTCACATTTTTACATAAGTATTAAGTATACTTTGGGTGAAAATAGTCACTGATGTTACTCAAAAGAGGCTGGTGAATTTACTAAGAGGAATTTGGCCTGATGAGTTTGATGGGAATTTAACATGAGAAAAAGATCCTGTGTTTGAAGTGATTACATACAAACACAGGTAAAGAGAAAAACTTTGAAATGTATGAGAAATAACAATGCTAGTAAATGGTTAAAAATAGGTAACACTCAAAAATGAACACTTATATGTATATATATGCTACAGATGGAGCTGCAAATGAGATCCCTATTTAAAGATGGATAGCATTTTCTTATGTAAGATTCCAGTGTGTTTCTTATTGTTAGATATAATCATTCAGACAAGAATTTTTATGACTGATGCCTGCCTCACACTGCGTATCTTGCTTTTATAAAAAAAGAAAGCTTCAGCAAAACAGTTTAACTGTTTCCAGGAATGATAGGGAGAAATGATTTGGTTTGCTAATGTTAAAAATCTGTGTGACCTTACTGAATAAATTGCTTTAGAGTAAATGATGTACATTTAGGAAGGAGGGTACCTTGAGGCCAGAAAGAGGTGCATTTTTTTTTGCTTTCCCTGTAAAAATACACCCTATTTGGCAGAGTCATCACTGAGTATACTTAATATAATAGCTTATAGTTTAAATCTTTATAGATTTCATCTGTAGTGTGTATGTTCAAGCCTTATGATCTCAGAGTGGAGCTAAGCATGTCATTCCCTATAATTGTTCCTCTTACGTGCCTCAGTAACTCTAGAAGCTAGTGCAAGAAGCCTGCTTTTTTTTTTCTGCTCTCATTCCTCCTGCATTGCTGTCCATCATTCCAGGGCAGTCTGAAGAAGGACAGATTAATCAGCCTTGAATAAAAGTCTGACTGGGGAGCAGAGTTGGGATAGCGGCAGGTATCTGCAGGTCTTAGGATCTGAAGGAGGTGGCAAGAGGCTCTAGAAGAGATCCCGGACAAGGTTAAGCAGTAGAAACAAAAGAAAGTAGGAAGAGAGGTTAAAAGAGCTTGTGCAGAGGGAAAGATAGGGATGGAATATGACAGGTTAGAAAAGACTGTAAAAGGTCTATAGCCATTAAAACACATCATTTTCCAGAACCTGGAGTAGGACCCAGGATTCCTCTTTTTCAGAGTTCCTCTACTGCTTACTAAGTAACTGAGACATCACTGGCAGCGTAAATCTCTTACTCCTCATAGCAGTGGGTCCACAGCTATGTGGACTGTGATTATTCCCTTGTCTCAGATGATAAACTTCTGCTGGAATTCAGACTGCAGCGCCGTTGTCCACAATGTGAGAATTGGAAAGATTTCATATGATTAACATTTTTGTCAAACTGAGAAACAAAGAAGGGATTCTTTTTTCTTCCCTAGGCCCTGCATCATCCTGCTTGATTGTCTGCCGGATAGACAGACCTCTGAGAATGAGGCACTGTTTTGAAAACTAGCCTTTACTTGTGGATTTCCTAACTTTTCAATGTTTGGCCTTGCAGCCCCAATGTTTTGTTTAAACTTGGTTTCTTGAATGCAGCAAGCGATAGAAGAAAATGACACAACCGGACTTTTTGTCACTCATCATCTATATTCTGACTGTTTATATATATGTGTGTGTGAATGTACACATATACGTGCTTTATATATATATATATGTGTGTATCTCGTTATGTGTTCTCTTTTCAGACGTCTTTTTGCGGGCTGAAGATGGAATAAAGAGTAGCAGAGAGTTACATAACCCTATTAACAGTTACTCTGGTGAAGTCATTTACCTTATTTGAGTGAGAACTGCCAAATGCAGCATGAGAATTTGTGACATTGATGTTATTCAGATGTGAGAGTTTCTAGGATGGCAACTATTGGCTGTAGCTATTTAGAGACTTTCTGTTTCTTCCAGCAGTGTTAGTGCTGCAATATGCTGTAACTAACTGATTGCAGCAAGGCTCCGTGCTAAATTTATATACACAGAGCTCCCATATCTGTCAAAAAAAATGTATGCAGATAGCTAGTGTCAATGCAGGCACAGAACCATTCGTAAGTTTACAGTTACTGGTTTACATTAACATTTGCAGGATTTGAGCCTTGGTTATTTTGTTGTCTTCCTAAATGCGAAAGGGATACGGGCAAGTCCGGGCTGAACTGCCAGATGCGTTAGTCCCACCATAGCATTTGTAGTGTATCTAATGCTTTCCTTGAGCCAGTTGGTCAGTCAGTCAGTGATTCTCCCCCCAAAAAATTGCTCCTAGGATGGAAAAGAAACCTAAGAATTTATCAGCGGAATGAAGAATACATTTTTCTCTTACTTCCTTTCAGCTACTCCAGAGAAATAAAGCATATAAAGTAACAAACATCCAACCCTGATGCCATCCAAGAAGTAACAAAATGGAACAATAGGAAATCATATGAAGAAAAAAATTTAAGGATCTCTCATTTCCCAGCTATACAGATTAATAATCACATCAGAAAGAATTCAGATCTCTGGTTTCCATGTACATATATCCCTGTTTCTCCTGGTATTTTACACACACACCCTTCTCTGTCTTATAATGGAGACTGTTACTTATGCACTTCTGCAGGAAAGTTTGACCTCAGATGCTTTGTTTCAGAATGTTTGGTAATCTTTGATTAGAATTTATGATACCAAAAAGGTTATTTCAAAGCATTTTTACATTGGTCAACCAACAGTGCTAAAAAAAGTGTATGATGCCATATAAAACCTGTCAATCTAGGATAATTTAGGTATCACATTAGGAGAGCATCGTTATCTAAAAATAATGCCATTTTCATGAAGACAATTCAAACTGGCTTGCACAGGCCTGAGCGTGGTACTTTCTGTGGCTTAACAGTTAAAAATTTCTCACTTTAATGCGCTCCTTTCTTGCCAGTAGCCATGTGTTGTGCTTCTTTGACACCGTATAATAAGGTTTCATATGTTTTTAACAATGATAAAATGTTGTCTGGATATGGGAAAGACTGAGAAAATAAGCAAGACGAATTTAGGGACAGTTCCTCTACCCTATCAACTGACTCACAACTGTGCTGCAGTTGAAGCAGTTGGACCTCAACTGCTTATGCCCTCTATGACTTTGTCTCAGACAAAGCAGTACACTGAAGGAGCTCTGTTCTGTCACACCCTGCCATTTGCTACCATGTTACATCGGGGGATGCAGCATCCAAGGGTGAAGTAGACTACTGCTGGCTGGAAGCGTTTTTTCTTTCCACTGAAGCGGCAGGGGAAGAGCAGCCTTAGGCTGAGCAAATCCCACTCTTGTCAAAGAATTGTGCTCAGGTTTGGTTCTAAGTGGGCAGTATTTTGTCTGGTAGCATTAAAAACAAATGAATAAAGGCACAGAGAGACAAACTGCGCAGGACTTCACAGTAGAAATTTGTAGGATTTCTTCAGAATGCCTGATGACAACCATTCAGGCTGATAAAAGTCCAGGGGGAATTCAGTTTTGTCTTCCCAGGACTAAGGAGCTTGTGCCTGACGTGGGGAACTGGGGCCCAGCTCTGGGGAACTTTCATCCTCCTGAGTTCACTTCTCTAGCGATCCCCTGCCCCAGGCAGTTGTTTATTTTGCCTTTTTCTATAAGCCAGCCCTAAAAAAAAAAAAAAAAAA
>JAAGAY010148122.1:0-28543 GCA_011801015.1 Ardeotis arabs | reverse complement strand
CTCCCTCTTCCCGAGCTTAACATTATCTCTACCACCTTCCCCCCGCCCCGAGCGGCACAGGGGGGAAGAGGGAATGGGGGTTGCGGTCAGTTCATCACGCGTTGTTTTACGCTGCTGCTTCATAGTTGGGGGAAGAACTCCTCACATTCCTCCCCTGGTCCAGTGTGGGGTCCCACCCATACGCCACAGTCCTTCACGAAACTGCTCCGGCGTGGGTCATCTCTTCCACGGGGTGCAGCCCCTCCAGAACGGCTGCCCCAGCGGGGCCTCCACGGGCCACAGCCTCCTTCAGGCATCCACCTCCCCCAGTGCGGTGTCCTTCACAGGCTGCAGGTGAATCCCTGCTCCTCCATGGACCTCCATGGGCTGCAGGGGGACAAACTGCTCCACCATGGTCATCACCACAGGCTGCAGGGGAATCTTGGCCAGGAGCCGCATTACTCCTCCCCCTCCTTCTTCACTGACCTTGGCGTCTGCAGCCGTTCCTCTCAGAAGAAAAGTTCTTCACAACTGGCTGGCAGATGCCTCTCAGAATCTCTTCACATCATCCATCTCATCTCCTCTCCACTTCTTGCGGCCGGGCCGGGCGCGGCCGAGTCGGGCCCAGTCGGCCGCCTGGCGAGAGGCCAGAGGGTGAGGCCTGCAAGGCCCTTGAGGCCTCTGCCTCCCCCTCTGCGCTTCTGCCCCGGCTCAGCTTCTTCACATCTTCTCTTATCTCTTTTTTTTTCTGTTTTCCCCTTCTTAAATACGTTATTGCAGAGATGTTCTCACAGAACATTCTGCTACCAGTCGGCTCAGCCTTGGCCAGCAGCTGGTCTGGCCTAGGCCTGGCCAAGTCCACTGAACAAAGGGGAGCAACTTCTAGTGGTTTCCTACAGAAGCTGCCACCTTAGGCCCCCCCTCACTAAACAAAACCACAACAACCTGATAATATTGTGGAAAGAGTATTTCTCACTTGTATCTTTCTCCTTTAAATGTGGCTTATGTTTCTTTAGTGACTCAAAGGATCACCAACTGATCTGTTATGATATGTTAATGTATGTTTATGGTGTTCATCTCAGGAAAAGTGGTAAGCCAAATGTATATTAATTTTTTTTCCTCCTTTTAGATTTTAGTCACCAACCTGGATTTCCATGATGAACAGAAGCGTCGAAACTTAAATGGAACATTGCATGAGCTTTTAAGAATGAATATTGTCCCTATAATTAACACTAATGATGCTGTTGTTCCACCTCCAGAGCCGAACAGTGACCTGCAGGGGGTAAATGTGGGTAAAGTATTGCGAGAGGGTGGATACTGCTTGTAGATGGTACAGCCCTAATGTGTACTTCACTAATACCATAATCAGGGACCTGTGAAGTCATCAGCAGGGAAACAAACATACAAAATTAGTAATGTGGACAGAGGGTGCTGGAAGACTATGTTGACCGGTCTGTTTCTGGGATGATACAGTGCTGTGGGGTAGAAGCAGGGCAGATGATGTCCACTTCTCCAAAAGCAAGCATGCCTAGTTTGATTTTGACTGAGGAGTTGAAGCTGGAAGGGACTTCTGCAGGTCATCTAGTCCAGCACCCCTGCTTAAAGCAGGGTCATTCAGTACCTCTTGTCCTGTCACTGGGCACCACGCTGGAGAATACAGGTACTGATGGCACTGCTTGTCATTTTGATACAGATCTACTGCATTCCAAAAGCATATGTACTTTCACACAAAGATCACCTTCTAAGTTTCCAGGGAGTGTGAACAAAGTAGCTCAGAAGGACTTGGTGGTGCTGAGGTAGCTTGCTTTTGTATGTTGCAGCCAAATAATTCCTAGTTCCTCCTGCTATTCAGTGCTGCTGATATGCATATGCATTGCAGGTGATTAGTGTGAAAGATAACGACAGTCTGGCGGCACGACTGGCTGTGGAAATGAAAACTGATCTCCTAATTGTTCTCTCAGATGTAGAAGGTTTGTGAGTAATTTCTTTACTTTTTTGTTCTATTGAAGTACATCAGATGATCAAACCAACCTATACTCAGTTTTTACAGATCTCTTCAGTTCATATCTTTTACAGGGACAACTACAAGGTATCACGTAACTCCTTAAGGCATATACCCAATGCTGATGCTGTTGCATAAGCCAGAGACTGTCTGCCACACTGTTGAGTCTGGGTGGGTGAGAATGCATGTGAACTTGAGACTTGTTCCAGAACCCAGAATACCATAGGTACTACAGTACTTCTGCTAGATTCTCAGAACTGTATGATGTGGTCATGAGTAATATGCAGGATAGAGTCTATGTGTTTAGAGTCAGGAGTATAAGCAAATACTATTTTACAATAGTTTGTTTCTTCTGGCAACAGTTTCTGTCTTTCAGTGTAGTACACATACATTACAAGTTCTGGCCATTGCTTTCCAGATACCTGAAACTTGCTAGCTTTTTCTGTCTCCCAGACATTTGGCTTACACTGCTCTAGACTTCTGAGCTGTGCTGCTGTGGCATAAGTCTGTCACCTATAGATGTTGAAGTTCCTTTTCTAGAGGGAGGAGGGTAGTGGATGCAATTTCAGATCAGTGCGGTCCATATCACCCAAGTCACATGGTCTTTTCAGCTTCTCCAGATGGGTTTTTTTCAGTGGATCCTGGACTTTTGCACATATTGTAGGCCCCGAGGAGGAAGGTGGTGCCTTTCCATAAAGACAGTTTCTTTTAGCAGATTCGTCTGGATTTCATGGTTGCTTCTAGTTGAAATGACTGTCTGAGAACAACTCATAAAAGCAATAGTCAAAACAACTTGTAAAAAAAGTTAAGACACAACACCCCCATCTCCCAGCCTATTCATTCAATATGACATCTTGTTTATGGAAAGATGTGGGTCCTTTCCTTCCCAAGCTATCAAGGAAGGACACAGAGAGTCTGCATTTGTGCTCTCTAATTTGTAATGCCAGTGTTTGTTCACCTATAATTTCTGGGAAGTGTGGTGGTAGAGTTTAGGTTTAATGTGTTAGGTAAGCCAAAGTGTCATTCAACTCCAAATGTAGTCACATAAAATTACTAGATTTAAAAAAAAAAAAAAGTATGTCTCTGTAGTGTTCTGTTCCTTCTTAGCAGAATTTGCTAGTTACCCTTTTTACATATTTCTGAATTGCCCAGTTTATCATGGTACAACCCAACATTCAAGAATATCATCTGAGATTTTGGTGAGGAGGACTATCCTTGGCCTGTTCAGTTGTGGACTTGTATGTTTAAGCCCTGATTTTGAACATATAAAAGCTGTAAACTGTCTCTAAGCTCAACTAAACGTCACTACCTCCCAGCTTGCATGCTGCTATTCAGCATGTGGGTTTTAGGTTTCTTATTCATTATGCTTTTGGTAAAGCTGTACTTCTTGAGTTTGCCTGTTAAGTGTTTTGTGCTTTCAGTCCCACAAAAAGCAGAGTTCAGTGAAAGTTTTCAATCCAGTAAAGTAGAATACAGGGTTTCAGCCTCGTGGATTTTTTTTTTTTCTTTTTTAATGGGTAAAGTTTGGAGATGAGGGTATGTAACACTAACAGGTTTTTTTTATTTATTTCAGGACTCTTTGACAGCCCTCCAGGATCTGATGATGCAAAGCTCATTGACATATTCTACCCAGGAGACCAGCAGTCTGTAACATTTGGAACCAAATCCCGGGTGGGAATGGGAGGCATGGAAGCCAAGGTAGAAATATGGAACATTTGTTATTAGGAAGGAAAAGGAGATATGGGGAAGGGAAATAATTGAGGTGATCGTGCTGCCATTCAGATGGATCTTGACAGGCTGCAGAAATGGGCAGACAGGAACCTTATGGAGTTCAGTAACGGGGAATGCAGAGTGCTACCCCTAGGGAGGAACATCTCCCTTTGCTGGTGTGGGCTGGGGAGTTGACTGGCTGGAAAGCAGGTTCATTGAAAAGAATGTAGGGGTCCAGGTAGGCACCAAGTGGAACATGAGCCAGCAATGCACCCTTTGGGCAAAGCAGGCCAACAGTGTCGTGGGTTGCAATATAAAGAACAGAGCCAGCGGGTCTAGGGATATGATTATTTCCCTCAGTACTGCAGTACAAAAAGGACATGGCATACTATAGTATGACAAACAAACAGCCATGAATATGATTAAAGAATCGGAGCATTGGTCGCACAGATGGCTGAGAGCTAGGACTGTTTACCCTGGAGAAGAGAAGGTTTGTGTATAAATACCTGAAGTGAGGGTGTAGAGAAGACAGCCAGAATCTTCTCAGTGGTATCGAGGAAACAGACAAGAGGCAATGGGCACAAACTGAAATTCAATTAAATTGAAATGTGAGAATTTTACAGTGAGGTTCCTGAGGCACTGGAGCAGGCTGCCGAGAGAGCTTGTGGAACCTGTGTTTGAAGATGTTCAAACCTGACTGGATTGTGTGTTAAGTAACTTGCTGTAGTTGGCCCTGCTTTGAGCAGGCGGTTGAACTGTATTATCTCCAGAGATCTTTTCCAGCCTCAGGTCTTCAGTGAGTACCTTGGAATGACGTATGGGTTCCTTTAGCTTCTCTCTTAGGCCCATGTGAATTGGAAAGATGATCGACTAATGATTTACATTCCTGTAGTTTGTAAAATATGACATTTGAAACTGTATTAAGTCGGTGTTTTAAATTAAAATGAGTCAGTTCTCACTTCTTTCTCATGTGATAATCCAGACTTTGGAAGTCTCTTGTCACTTGAATCTGACATGGTACCTCTGTCTCCTTTCTGAATGTGTATGTCTGCTGTTCACTTCTGAAGGATCTGTTGGTGGAGACCAAAATACTTTAGTTCTTGAGTACAAGATTAGTAGGGGTAGGAGGGCCCATGGTTTTTAGTGCTGTGTAGAGTTGGATGTCCTAAGTATTCATTGTTGTGAGTACGTAAACAGGGGTGTGGTGTGAGCCTTCAGCATATGTCTCTCATGATGCTGCGATATGCACTACGGTAGTATTAATTGGTGTGGGTTTCCTAGGGACACTTTTGGAAGGTTGTCTGTAAAAATTGAAGTAGATTTTGACTAAGCAGGGAAAGACCAAAGAGAAATTCTTCACCAGTTATCTTATGTTTTATTTCCTTTTCTGAAGGTAAGGCATACTTCAGTGTCAGAGTGTGGACTGGAAGGTGACAAAAGGAGGAGGTATTTGTGGGATGTACAGAGCATATTTAGAAACAATTTTCCTTTATTCTGGTTTCTGGAATAGGTTAAACGATTCCAGGTATTGAGGAGAAAGCTGCCAAGATCAGAGAGTACTTGTATTGTAAAAATAAGAATATGTTAGAGGTATTTGATATCTTTAAGTCTGATTCACATAAAGGCAAATCTCAATGCTGCTCTTTTAACAAAAATTTGTTATAGTTGAGAATTATATGATTTTTTTTGAAAACTATAATATCAATAATAGAGTAAACAGATGGTAGCTCAAAGTACAAATCTTGATTATCGGCATGAAACTTGAGCAAAAATGGAGCAGCTGATGGTCTTGTGGTAGTCAAGGTTCGATGTGATAGGCGTATCTAACAGGTGGTGTCTCCCAGTGGATATGGACTGTAATACCCAATTGTAGAACCATATTAGAAAAGTGTAGAAATGAGCAAGCAGAGAAGCTTTTGCAGTAAAATAATATGACACGTAATTAAATACAGTGGTGGGATAATGCTGCCCATACCTTAATCGGGAAAAGAAACAAAGGAAACCACAGGCAGTACCTCTTCAGCAGATAGCATCTGGGATTTGGGTTTGTATTTTTGTTTTTTGATATGGACCAATGAAATGTTGGAGAGAGGGAAATTTTAGAGACATCATGTTGTGATGCCTTAAACAGTGGCTCAAGTGTGTGGAAATGGGCTAATCTTAGGACTAATCAATACATAGGGATTTCAAAGGACCCTTACTAATAAGTTAATCCTGCCATAAGCTTAACATTCTGTAGAAGGACTAAGCAAACTTCAGTATGCCAACACTGAAGTTCAGAAAGGGAACCCATGTTGCCCTTCATGTTAGGGCAATGTCTACAAAGATACTGCCCCTAAATTTCAGGGAGACATTGTTGATCATAATGCCTGCCTCCGACCCCCCGCCTCCATCACCACCTTTAGCACATGTCATCTGGTAGTATAATTTATTTCAGTTCCTATCTGTCTGCGGACATCAGATTGTACTTGTTTCAGACTTGCTTCTTGCCTTAGATCTTGCGCGTGTTGCTTCTGTACGTTCTGTAGTATGCTGCGGTTGACCTTTGAAGGATGACTCCTAAATGCTATACTTACAGAATCTTACAAAATAATAATAAAAATAAATAAAGCATGTAATTCAAAACTAAAGAAGTGCAAAATGTTCAAATAGAGCCTACTAAAAGAAACAACTGTTAAGACAATAGATGTACTCCCAAGCAAAAAGTAGAAGCAAATAAATAAAAAAATCCAATGACAACATGTACAGGAAATGTGAACGAAGTCGGTAAAAAATTTTTGTGGAAAACTGAGTGTGTCTTAGCAATCTTCATAGCTTGACTAAAGGAGTATAAACAGTGAGAATATCTCTACGTCTTAAGCAGACCCACGAGGAGTGCTTAGGGTGATCAGACTTCAGGGGAGTAATTCAGACAGCTGAAGGTATTGAATAATATTTTAATGTTATATGGTAATGGCTAGGACCTGAGCAAGAACAGTGCTCCACAGTACAAGTAATATCGTTTGGTCACTTAAAGTGGATTACTTATTGATGGCTGATCAATGTCAGGGAAATTGGCAACAGAATCTTTAAAAAAAAAAAAAAAGGGTTTCTTCAAACAGTAAGAAGAACTTGCAACGCAAGGTAATAGTGAAAAAGAACATATGACCAAAGTGCTCTTGCAGAAGTCTTGGAAAAAGCAAGCTGTTAGGAAAATTTGAAGCATGCTCATAAAGTGGCAGCTAGTTCAGGAAGGGAAGCTAAAGCACAATTACATGATCTACATTATGGAAATTCCTGAAGTGTATTGAATGCGCTTTGAAAGCATAAGTGATCAACCTGGAGATGAAAGTGGAGCAAGAAGTCTTGTTGAGATTGGTAATTCAAATAACAAGTGATTTTCTTGGAACTGGCTCTGTACTTCACTATAGGTGAAAGCAGCTCTGTGGGCCCTACAAGGAGGCACCTCTGTAGTGATTGCAAATGGAACCCACCCAAAGATCTCTGGTCATGTCATCACAGATATTGTGGAAGGGAAAAAAGTTGGAACTTTTTTTTCAGAGGTAAAACCTGCAGGTGAGTACAGAGGTAATATGTACATTGCGAGTTCATAGAATCATAGAATAGTTAGGGTTGGAAGGGACCTTTAAAGGTCTTCTAGTCCAATGCTCCTGCAAGGAGCAGGGACATCTTCAACTCGATCAGGTTGCTCAGAGCCCCGTCCAACCTGGCCTTTAATATTTCCAGGGACAGGAAATCCACCCTCCTCTCTGGGCAACCTGTCCAATGTTCTACCACCCTCAGCGTAAATAATTTTTTTCCTAATATTTAATCTGAATCTACCTCCCTCCATTTTAAAACCGTTACCCCTCATCCTATTGCAACAGGCTCTACTGAAGAGTTTCTCCCCGTCTTTCCTGTAGGCCCCCTTTAGGTACTGGAAGGCTGCTATAAGGTCTCCCTGGAGCCTTCTCTTCTCCAGGCTGAACAGCCCCAGCTCTCTCAGCCTGTCCTCACAGGAGAGGTGCTCCAGCCCTCTGATCATCCTCGTGGCCTTCCTCTGGACCTTCTCCAACTGGTCCATGTCCTTCTTATGTTGGGGGCTCCAGAACTGGACACAGTACTCCAGGTGGGGTCCCACCAGAGCAGAGCAGAGGGGCAGAATACCCTCCCTCGAGCTGCTGGCCACGCTCCTCTTGATGCAGCCCAGGATGTGGTTGGCTTTCTGGGTTGCAAGCACACATTGGCCGGCTCATGTTGAGCTTCTCATCTACCATCACCCCCAAGTCCTTCTCCTTGGGGCTGGTCTCGATCCATTCTCTGCCCAGCCTGTGTTTGTGCCTGGGATTGCCTCGACCCACATGCAGGACTTTGCACTTGGCCTGGTTGAACTTCTTGAGGTTGGCACAGGCCCACCCCTCCAGCCTGTCAAGGTCCCTCTGGATGGCATCCCTTCCCTCCAACGTGTCGACGGCACCACACAGCTTGGTGTTGTTGACGAACTTGCTGAGGGTGTGCTCTGTCCCATTGTCCACTGAGTTGTAGAGATTTCCTGAAAGGTTAGAGGTAAAATTTGACTAGACCCATACGATAACTGGGAAACCACACTCCGTTTGAAAAGTGGATTTTGAAAGATATTTTCTAAAGTAGGAATAGAAAATGGTGAATCCTCTGCTCTGGTTCCCTCCAACTGATAAAACTGCTGCATCAGATTGGCAGATGAACAATGCGATGAGTAGAATTTTTACCATTTTTAGTCTTAGGGGTTATCATTTAGTATTGAAGATTTCAGTGTGAAAATGTGGACATCGAATGTGCTACTGAACTAAGATAGTATTTAGTTTTATTTCTTGGAAGGGACAGTATGACAGATGACAACGTCATCTGATCCTACCCCCAGCTCAGGCAGGTTGCCCGGGACTATGTCCAGACAGCTTTTGAATATCTTCAAGAATGGAGACTCCACAGCCTTCCTGGGCAACCTGTTCCAGTGCTCGATCATCCTCACAGTGCAAAAGTGCTTCCTCCTATGTTTCAGCTGGTGTCCATTACCTCTTGTCCTGTCACTGGGCACTACCGAAAAGAGCCTGTCTCCATCTTATTTACACCCTCCGTTCAGGTATTTGTACATACTGATGAGATCAGTAGTAGAAGTGGGCACAGAGCTCCAGGTTTGGCCTCTCCAGTGCTGAGCAGAGGGGAAGGATCACCTCCCTCGACCTGCTGGCAATACTCCTCCTAAGGCAGCCTAGGACACTGTTAGCTGCCTTTGCGGCAAGGACATGCTGCTGGCTTATGTTCAGCTTGGTGTCCACCAGGACCCCTGGGTCCTTCTCTGACAGGCTGCTTTCTAGGAAAAAGTGCGATAGTGACACTTTTTGATTAGTCCTACTACAGTAAATTTATATCAACAGTAAAGCTTTTCATCTTGTGACCCCATTCTGAGTCACTTAAAAATATGGCAAACAGCAAAAGTCCCTGTGGAATTTTACTGGCTCCCTTCCGCTGTTGTGGCAAGCGTTGACTCCAATCTCTTGTCTTCTGTCTTCCAAAGATGACACTTTGGAAATTCAAGTCACTTTTTGAAATCAGCTATATCTGCTTACATACATGCCACTTTTCTCAAAAAACACCAAAACATACCATACTTGGTAAAGTATGACTTCACCTTAAAAAGCTGTTTTAACACTTCTCAAATAAGGCTAATGAATCATGTGTCCACAAGTTCTTTTCTTACACTTCCCACTACACCTCTTGATATTCTTCCTAACACTGGAATTCCTGCTCTGGCAATCTCCATGGGACCCTTCTTAAATAGAAGTTGGATCATATTTATCACCTTTAAGTCATCTGTTTTACAGGCAATTTCAGGAGAGGTAAAAATCACAACTTAATTTATCCATGAGCTTCTTGCAAACTTTGGGGAAATGCTACCTGAACATGGTGACTTGTTTTGAAATGGAGACACATCATTTCAGATTGAGACAGATTCTTTGAGGTCCTGCCAGAAAAAAAAAGAAAATAAACATAGGAACATTTCTAAAATGCAGACAAGTAGAGACAGAGGGAAAGCAGTTTTTCTGTTACCTGTTACTCAGACTGGGTTTTGGCTTTTTGGTTCTTGTTTGTACATTTCCGTGCTATTTTGTAATCCTCTCTGTTTTCCTCAGTTGGATACTGAAACTTCAGAAAGTTTGCCTCCTTTCTTTCAGTAGCCTACCATGCCCTGAGACTTAGGTATCCTGGTGTTCTTTTGATCTTTGTCAAGTCTTTTTGGTACATGGTGTATGCTTGCCTCTGACGTGGTGACCTTACAGCATCTCTATGATGACTGTTTACACTTGGGGACCATAGCAGTATTTTTATGTCGGGTACAGATTTTCCTGATTTGGCATACTACAGATCTCTTGAATATGTCTCTTGAAGTCTCTCTACCTGCTTTCTTGTTTTGAGCAAAGAATCAGAAGATGGAAGGGCTAGTGTTAACGTTGACATGTACTGTTACTTTGTCTGCATGGCATATTTTTGGGTTTTTTCCAGGTCCTACAGTAGAGCAGCAGGGTGAAATGGCTCGAGCTGGTGGCAGGACCCTGGCGGCTCTACAGCCTGAGCAGGTGACAGAACAATATGGGCTCACTGGTTAAGCTTGTGAATGTGTGGCAAGTTTTACAACACAGATTTATAAGACAAATGGGCCCCCTGGGACAAGAATCTTTGTTCTTGGTGTTCCAGATCCATCATTTGGATTGTAGCATGCGTAAAGAGATGAGAAAAGCAGAAAGATAATGTACATTGGGGCTATGAAGTAATATATGCGTTCATGTGGGGTTTATAAAAATTTTAGTAGTGTTGGATATCACACAGAAATGAATTGTGATCAGAGCTGCTGAAAAATTGACTGGAATAACTTTATCCATTCCGTCCTGTGTGTAGTGTATGTAAAAGAGGAGTGGTACGCAATCAATTACTGCTCTGCAGCTGGGTAGGTAAAATGCAGTATCTGTTGAGAGAAAATAAGGTGATCTTAAAGGAAGAACACTGTGGGTTTGGTGAAGAACACTAGGCATGGAAAGCAAGATAATAAAAATCAAAGCAAAGATTTGAGATTGCATTTCAATGAGATGCAGGCTGGAAAAAGTCAGCTGGCCCCAAGTATTTGGGGAGTCAAGATAATGAGAGGATGTGGTCAACATAAGAGGATTGAAGGGGACCAGATGTCAAACAGCATGCACTTTGTGTAAGAAGTCAGTTCAGAACCTGTTTTCTCTTTCAGAGAGCGGAGATTATTTATCGTCTTGCTGATTTACTAACTGACCAGAGAGAAGAAATTCTCTTGGCAAACAAAAAGGACTTAGAAGATGCTGAAAATAAAGGTAATATTTCAAGTCCTTCCATTGTTTTGAATCACTTCAGGCCTTAAACGAAATGAGCAGAACTAGAATCTTCTGTCACCTGCGATTGGCTAGTATGGCTGTCACAGAGTAGTGAAGCCAGGACCTTGAGAGCTTATCAGTGTTATCAGCTACAGCTTCCTTGATTACATAAAGCAGATGCCCTCATCAGAGAAGGTACAATACACCAAGCAGTGTATTGTAAAAAAGAAAGAAAAAAAATAGTGCTCCATTTGGCAAAGGAGGCGCACTTTAGAAAGGGAATATAACAAATATAATCTCTGTTATTGTCACGCATAAAGTGAGTATTTTATGGGCTGGTTAAGATACTGTTTGGCTCCTGAGGGGAAGACTGTCATCCCTATACTTAAATTGATGCTCTCCCAAAAGAACCGTCCCCCCTTCCGATTGAGGAAGGTTCTCTTTAGGTAGCCTAGATTAAACCCATTCTTCTGTGTTCATTGAGAAGCTGGGACTGGGATATGTACATACAGGGACAGCAAATGTATGAAAATGACACATCATGGATTGTAGTACTTTGTGAAAGATGCCAGGGAACCATTTTTTACTGACCAGAGTACTTGAGGGGACGTTGCTGGGTTAACTTACTGTCTGAATGTGTTCAGACCAGAAAATTCGGGCAGTTGTTGCCCAGTCTGAGCAGAAATGCTGTGCATGCGTCTGTGCTTTGGGATTTCTATCTGTAAAAGAGAAAGATGAAATGACTGCCTGAACTTTCCAGAAATACTGCAGGAGTAGAAATGTGTAAGAAATTCAGACATAGCAGTACTTGAAATAGGACAAACCTTGTCTTTGTGGATGTTGATCTTGCTTCATGTACAAATCACTTAAATCGCATTAAGTGAAAAATGTGGTGATGGGTGAAATAATTGTCACATTTGAGTGGTTTTATTGTGGCTACCAGACTTAATGCTGTGCATTTTTCATCTGGGGTAGGTTTCTTGCTAGGGCATGGGAAATACTTGAATTTTGCTTAGGTTCACCACTTGTTAAGTTGCTTTTGCTTGAGCCTAGGCAGACCAATCTATCTCCAGCACAATTTTTTTTTTCCTTTTTTTTTCTTTTTTTTTTTTTAGGGAGATTGGCACTTCCTTTGTTGAAACGTCTAAGTCTGTCTACATCAAAGCTGAACAGCTTGGCTATTGGTCTGCGTCAGATTGCAGCATCCTCACAGGATAGCGTCGGCCGTGTAATTCGGCGAACACGAGTAGCTAAAGACCTGGATTTGGAGCAGGTGACTGTGCCTATTGGCGTCCTTCTCGTGATCTTTGAGTCCCGTCCTGACTGTCTTCCACAGGTATGTAAGGAGGGCAGATTACATTGTTGGGAATTCTTTGATGATAAAAGAAAGGGTATTTCTGGTGGTGAGCGATTGGGAGGCAGCAGGAACTCTTGTCTCAAAGGACTCTTGCTTGGATTCTTCTAAAATTGATTTTGTTGGCATCCCTGTTTTTCCTGCAGAGATATTCTCAGAACTTGGCTTCTGCAGTGTTCAGAGTTAATCAGGCCTAGGTTTTGGGGTTTGTTGTTGCTTTGGATTTTTTTTTGGTGGTGGTTTGTGGGTTGTGTTTTTGGGGTTTTTTTTAACCCAACATATAGAAGGAGTTACCTTACATTCAGATGGAGCAATTCTTCCACGTGTCTTATGAATATGTTCAGTGCATAACTCACAGCTTGGGAGGCTCCTACCAATAAGCACTTGTTTTATCTGTCCATGCTGCATACAGCTGAACTGCAGGCTAGGATCAAACAAGAACTGTTTAATACAGATGCTAGTAATTAACTGTAACTATTAGGAATACATGATTTAAAAAAAATTTACAAAAAAGCTGAACACAAAAAGCACAGAAGTTCTGGGCTTTGAGTTGGTCTGTCCTGCACTGATACTGCTTGTGTGCAGTGAGGTGGAATGATAGCTTTTACTCAGTTGTAGCGAGACCGGTGTGAGGAAGAATAGTGTTCTAAGTTCTCAAGTACTGAAGTTGCTGGAAGGGTTAGTGAAAATCTCGACTAGTGTACTGTAAGTGAATGCCATTTATCTTGTGCTAGGAGTAAGGCAGGCATCTTAAAGGCTAATACCTTCATCTGCAGCACTGTGTGGCAGTATTGCTGTGGGTAAATGCCATTACAATGCATGAAAATACGGGAGCTGAACTAACGCTGCAGAGGCAACGTTGATCATAATTTCTAACTCCTGACTACTTTACTGAGCAACTGTAGTAGACTTTAAAAAGAAAAAAACAACTTAATTATCAACACTATTTCCCACAATTAAGATTAGATGTCTAGGAAGATTGTTTAAGCAGTTCTTGAACATATGAGCAGGTGCTTGAGGAGGTGATGGGTACAGGCACTTTAAAAGGAAGTCAGACTCAACCAGTGGACAGCTTGGTACTTCATGCCTGAATTTTGTGAGTGATCCCTATTTCATACTGAAAGGGAGTACGCTCTAAGCAAAGTTCCTGTGAAACCAAAAGGCACTAGTCTCCCTTATCTACCATTATTAGCTTATATTGCTTACTTTTCAATATTATTTTAAAATTGCTGACAGCAAGATGAGATAGAATATCAAACATTGATTGTTGTTATCCATTTGATATTAGAAGGGGAAAAGAAGTGATCTGAGGAGATGTATCTGATGGGCTTAACATTTTCCTGTATGAATCAGCATCTAAAGTGTGTCACTAAGATAACTGCTTGTTGGGTGTGAGCCTGCCTAATTCTAGCATCTGCATCTCAACAGCATACAATTGATACACTAACGAGTGCAGGTTTGGTGATATGTACAGGTGATTATAATAATACATAAGATCTTTCCCATAAGATAGAAATACAGTAAAATAACTTCAAATGCTTAATTTGTTCATTCTGAAAGGTTCTGGAGAGGAGGTGATTGGAGGTAATTTTGTCTTCTAAAGCAGCATATGCGCTTTTTTTTTTTTTTTTTTTTTCTCTCAAATAGATGAACAAACTATGAGGCCATTGTAAATGGGATTGAGATGAGGAAGATTAAAAGGGATACAAAAGTAAAATATGTCTGGGAACAGAGCTTTATCGTATCTGACATACTTGTAGATTAAAAATGGACCAAAAAACTGAAACAAACAAAAAACCTACCACCACCCCTCTTTGAAAGAGGTTTTCAGTTTAGTGGGGAAAACACCAACGAGTAGTGGTGTCTGGTAACTGAACAAATTGCATATATGTTTTCAACAGCAGAAGTAATTTTTTTTATCTGACTTCCAAAAAGTGGTGGCTGCTTTGGAGCGTTTTTTTTTAAATATGGTCTAGTTGTGTTGCTGGACTCAACTTGATGAAATCTGGCACCTTAAACAGAAAGGCTATCATATCGATTGGTTCTTTCTGGTTATAAACATGAAAGCAAAGTGATACAGATGATGCTGAGCCTATCGTCTAGAATGCTTTTCCCCCACACTTAGGGCAAGTGTTGTCTATTTGTGACTTCTGTTTTAAGACAGCATGATAAAAATGTTCTTCCTGCTCACAGGAAGACCTCATTAGCCACTTTCTGCCAGAATGGTTAGGGACAAGAGTTCTTGCACCTGAAATTATTCTTCTTGGAGTGATTGCGCACACAGCTACCCAGTTCATAGCAGAGCCTATGTCCAGGGTTTCCTCTGACTTGTCCACTGCAGTCTCCCCCTGGCAATATACTCTGAAAACTCAAATTTTTTCTGAAACACTAACACATTTAATTTCTGGAGTTAAGTGTGCTGTTACTTCTAATGACCTTTTGGTGCCAGAAAATGAAAACCGTAGATTAGCATTGAGTAAATCAACAAGATGAAAAATCCTGTTCTTAATCTATGTTCATAGAATCATAGAATAGTTAGGGTGGGAAGGGACCATTCAAGCCCACCCAGTCCAACCCCCCTACCAGGAGCAGGGACATCTCCAAGCAGATCAGGTTGCTCAGAGCCCCGTCCAACCTGGCCTTGAATGTTTCCAGGGATGGGGCATCCACCACCTCTCTGAGCAACCTGTTAATAACACCCACGTGTTGTGGGTGTTATTCTGACAGAAGAGACAGTTTACTTTTCTCTTTCATTCTTTTTTGTTGGTTGGTTTGTTGTTGTTTAAATAAATTCTTTTCTGACAGGTGTCTGCTTTGGCCATAGCCAGTGGAAATGGCTTACTACTTAAAGGAGGGAAAGAGGCAGCATATAGCAATCAGATCCTTCATCATCTGACACAAGAGGCACTCTCCATTCATGGAGTCAAAGATGCAGTGCAACTAGTAAGTGCCTAGAATTAAATCAGCAATTTATTTGCTATAGTATGCATAAAAAGTATGGGCAGAACATGAAGAGTTCAAACCGTAGGCTGTTTGTATTGCAACTACCACAGGTGAACACAAGAGAGGAAGTAGAAGATCTCTGCCGTTTGGATAAGCTGATAGATCTAATCATTCCACGTGGTTCATCACAGCTAGTCAGGAATATCCAGAAAGCTGCTAAGGGAATCCCAGTGATGGGACACAGTGAAGGGATCTGTCACGTGTATGTGGACACGGATGCCAGCGTTGAGAAGGTCACACGAATAAGTAAGCTGGGAGAGGGTGGCTTGAATCTCATGAGGGTAACTGAACTTCCGATTTGGAGTATGCGATACGATTATGGTAATTGATAATTCATATGCTGTTCAAAAACTTTGTCATAAATGTTGTGTAACCAATTTTCTGTTCTTTAAACCTCAGTCAGAGACTCAAAGTGTGAATATCCTGCTGCCTGTAATGCTCTGGAAACTCTCTTAATTCATCGAGACTTGCTGAGAACCCCGTTGTTTGATCAGATCATAGACATGTTGAGAGTAGAACAGGTTAGTCACTCACACTTGTGTTTTTGTCTTGTAGTTTTTTTGCTAACACTTTAGAAGCATTTGGTCTGGCTAGAGTAGCCTGGTTAGCTTTATGATGGCATAACACTTAAGTTGTCCATATGTCTCTTTATACACATAAATGAACTTATGGAGAACGTTCTGCACACAACCCCAAGTTTTTGTGTAGAAATGATCTGAAAGGGGTTTCTTCAGGACAGCTACATGCCATTACTGGGATACAAATACTTCCTTTTATATAGCAAAAATAATCTTCTGCCTTAGAAGAGTATATACACAACCCTTTCTCTACTCTTCTTAATTCTGACTTAATTGCTGTTAAACTCTGGCGTAAAGGCGCCTCTTCTTGAATCAGTTAAGTTAGCTTCTTACCCAAGTAAATTCCCTTCCTGTTTTTCTGCTTTCTGAATCTGTTTCATCCACATTTCTTTAGACGTTTCATCTTGCATGCCCTTTTATCTCCACCCATTTTCCCTCCTAGTATGTCAAAGGAACAACAAAAGGCCAGTATTAATTGTCTTGACATGGGTAATGTTTTGTCAGTAAAGGTAGCGGAGGTGCATTGGGAGAGAAATATCCATGAAATAGTGTGAACTGCACAAATCAAGGATTTTCACGCATCAGGCTCTATTTGGCAAATAGAGCATACAGGCAGTGATTAATGCAGGTAAAATAGAGAGGCCATATGTTTTGATGATGTTGAAAGGGTCATAGTAAAAGAAGCTGAATAGGTAGTCAGGAGCAAGTACTCACTTAATGGTTTCTTGGGAAGAGTGGAGCGCAGGATAGATCTCTGGATTTTGGATGGGAGGAATGTGAGGACTAGTGCATTTCCACCACCGCTCACCCAACAGGGAGGATGGTACCTCTGTCTAATCTGACCTGACAACAAGAAACATACAAATATTGAGCAGGATTATGCAATTAAAGTAATTTATAGTTGCGCAGGAAAATGCCGCTTTACAGATAACTTCTTACAAAACCTTCATATTTCAAACTTGGCAGAGTTGTGCCTTATTTCCCATTTATGTTTGTCCTGTCAAAATTTCCTGTGTTTCATTTGCATGGGGATTTCTCTGCTGTATCAGTTCTACATTAACTCTCATTGTTCAGGTATCTTGGCTGCTATGATTAAATTGAGAAGTTGATAATGCGTTCGATCTTCTTTATAACAAATGAAAAACATCTGCATGAGTTTTCTTGTTTTGGACCCACTAACTCCTTTGTGTCTGAAACATGTGCTTCAGAGAGGGCTGGTGTCAGTTTACAAAATAAAAGGGTAAAAGCCATTCAAGGTTTAAGTCTTTTGTAGGTGCAAACTTGGAAACATTTTTGTAGTTATCCTCTGCGCTGCAGTTGTTTTCTTAAAACAAGGGTAGGCTGCAATATTTTAGCTGTTTTCTCAGTACTAGTGTTATGCTGTCCTCCTGCCTGATGACTTTCTCTCCAAGTGATCTGATTGCTTTGAATTATTCAAAGGGAGTCCTGAAGTAGGAGCATGTTATTGTAGGTAGCCAGCCTAACATGCCAGCTATTGTACCTTATCACTAGTTCACTGATCTGCTAAGTTTCCCAAAGTGTGGTCTTATTTTTCTTACACCGCATGCAGTGAACATTTGATTCACAAATATTGTGAGTTAACCCCAGTCAGCAGCTAAGCACCATCTATCTACCTGCTCGCTCACTCTCCCCTGCCCCTGGTGGGATGGGGGGAGAGAATAAGAGGAGCAAAAGCAAGGAACCTTGTGGGCTGAAAGAAAGATAGTTTGATAAGCAAAGGAAAGAGGAAGAAGGGGGAAGAAGAGGGGGAAAAAACCAAAAAACCCAACCCCCCAAAATCCACACAAGTGAGGCGAAGCTAACTACTCACCATCTGCCACAAGCAGAGCAGTGCCCAACCAGTCTCTCAGCAATGCCTACCATCTTCAAAAACCCTCTCCCCTCAGTTTGTTTTGCTGTGCATGACATAATATAGCCTGGAATATCCCTTTGATCAGTTTGGGTCAGCTATCGTGGTTGTGTTCCCTCCCCACTTCCTGCAGACTCCCAACCTTCTTGCTAGGGGGACAGAGTAGAGGGGAGAAAAAATAGAAAGCCTTGATGCTCTGCAAGCTCTGTTCAGCAACAGCCAAAATGTTGGTGTGTTTTCAACACTTCTAGTCACAAGTCCAAAACATAGCACCATAGGGACTGCTGTGAAAAAAATTAACTCCATCCCACACAGAGTACAAGAAGCCACACCTTCACCTGGAAGGCATTGGTACGGTCAGCAGCACAAAATGTTTCTGGTATTGCAGGTGAAGATTCACGCTGGCCCAAAGTTTGCATCTTACTTGACATTCAGTCCTTCAGAAGTGAAATCTCTCCGCACAGAATATGGGGACCTGGAGTGCTGCATTGAGGTGGTGGACAGTGTCCAAGAGGCAGTTGAGCATATCCACAAGTACGGCAGTTCTCACACGGATGTTATCATCACAGAGAATGGTTAGTGATCGGTCTGCTTCCTTAAGCTACTGTTTTGATTTGACTGCCAGTTCTTGGTGTTAGTGTAACTGCTGACATTGCAGCAGCTGTTCTTCTCTTGGGCCTGTAGTAGGCAGTACATAGGCAGTAGCCTATGAGCTAAATGTGCCTACAGTCCTGTTTAGCTCAGAGAAAATGTGTTGCGTGGCCCTTATTCCAGGTTGTTAAGGAATGTGCTTGAGCAATTGGCCAATGGCAAGTCAGCACATGCTCTTGCCAGGCAAATTGCTTTGTGATCCTGTATTGTGCAGACTTACTGCATCAGAGGGTTTTGCAGGAACATCTCCTGCATCTTGGAGGTGTCCTTAGGCCTCTGAAGGCTAATGAGGTGAGCTTCTACAGTACCTCACTGGAGAGAACAAGGATCCCTATTTCACATTTTGCTTCTCCCAAATGTAAATGCCTGTTATGTTTTATTTATGTTTTTAAAATTAAGGAGGATCAGACTTCATCCACTTCATCTTCCCATGTCATTTTTTAATCTTCCAAACAAGGATCACAAATGTTTTCCTCGTACCTGTCCCAGTCTTTCACTTTCCACTTCTGCATCCCTAGTTTAAAAGCTGCATTTATCTCAATTTGCAGTTGCCTGCCTCTTTGTTGTGAACTTGTGCTCCTTTGTGCAGGTCTGTGCTGCGGCCATCCCTAGCACCTGTCCTGCCTGCAGTTTGAACACTGTGCCAGTTCAAAACCTAGCTAAAACTGTACCTAGCCAAAGGTTGACTCTCAGACCAAGCCTGGAACTCCTGAGGATCAGCTCCAGTAAAATCAGGTTGATCTGAGGCTGATCAGTGTGTGAGTCAAGCAGGCTTCTGTTTCTGTACCTCCTGCCAAGCTTAAATGAGTGTCACTAAAAGGCATGCACTTGCTACCGTAACCCAATGCTATGAAACCTGGTGCGCTAGTGATCTGCTAGGGAATGTACTGAAAATAGAGCTGATCTTTAATGTTCATCTTATCGTTAAGGGTGACTGACCTGCCGCTCACAGCTGTACAAAGAATGGAGTCCTCCAGAGGACTAAGACTTGTGTAACTTGTGTAACTAAGACCAGCTGGAGAAGGTCCAGAGGAGGGCCACAAAGATGATCAGAGGGATGGAGCACCTCTCCTATGAAGAAAGGCTGAGAGAGTTGGGGCTGTTCAGCCTGGAGAAGAGGAGGCTCCGGGGAGACCTTAGAGCGGCCCCCCAGTACCTCAGGGGGGCCTACAGGAAAGATGGGGAGAGGCTGTTCAGTAGGGCCTGTTGTGACAGGACTAGGGGTAATGGTTTTAAAATAGAGGGGGGTAGATTTAGATTGGATATTACGAAAAAAATTTTCACGATGAGACTTGTAGAACACCGGAACAGGTTGCCCAGAGAGGCGGTGGGTGCCCCATCCCTGGAAACATTCAAGGCCAGGCTGGATGAGGCTCTGAGCAACCTGATCTATTTGGGGATGTCCCTGCTCCTTGCAGGGGGGTTGGACTAGATGACCTTTGAAGGTCCCTTCCAAGTCTAACCATTCTATGATTGTAACTCTACTTGAGCTTACACAGGTCTTGCATGTTCTGTGTTAAACTGGGTTAGTTAGCTAATTTAATGTGGTATTTCTGCATTGTATTTGCCAAATATTACCTGCAATAGCAATTCAGGATTTTTCATTATCTGGAACAATTCCATGCTTGACATAAATGGAGAGCTGACTGTAGTTTAACTGTCTCAGTTTGACTGCAAAATGTTGTTTGGGGCAGCTGTCCTTTCTCCTTAGTCACACAACTATCTCTGTTTGCAGGTTCTAGATTGGATGTATTTAGAATTAGACACCTTTTTGCTTTCTTCTAATCTTTGCAAGCTTCTTGGAACATTTGCAGCGGTCTACTTGATAAGCATACTGGGTAGAAGATAAAAATGAACACGTCTTAGCCCAGGTCGTTTAAATACAGTCTGATAAGGCTGCCTGTGAAAGTTGTATTGTTATGTCTGTTCACTGTACTGTGGTGTGTTTATTGGAGTGCATTATAAATCTATATGTACTGTATTTTATTTTTCTTTCTGCTTCTTTCCCAGAGAACACAGCAGAGTTCTTCCTCCAGCATGTGGACAGTGCTTGTGTTTTCTGGAATGCCAGTACCCGATTCTCTGATGGCTATAGATTTGGACTTGGTAAGAGAGAAAATACTGCAGGGATGTGACTGCAGGATTTGCTGTTGTGTGAAAAGTGTGGCAGTCTGAATCCTGGAAGGTAGAATTAATCTCTGATCCTACTGTCTAATATAAGGTTTTCAGGAAAGGTACCGTAGGAAGAGTTGAAGCCTAGACATTTCACCTGCACAGAACAGCAGATAGTTTAGTATCTCTTTCCTGCCAGAACTAGCTAATACTGCTATACAAACTATGCAGATTAATTTAGCAGCAGGGAGTAAAGACATTCTGGATACTTTGAAGCTTTATTCAGTCGGAATAAAGTATGTTGCATGCATGCAGTGATAGAACAATGAAACACAGGATCTGAAATTGGTGAACAGTTTTTCTTTTGTTTATCTTTCTAATGATGCTGTAAAGAATGCCATGCTTCATTCCTGCTGGCCAAATTGAGCTGCTGTCCAGTGTGCCAGCCTTGCAGTGTTGAGGAATGAAAGGCAGGAACCAGACTATCAGCTCGCAGGCACATCTACTGTGAATTGCAGAAGACAAAGAAAACATTATTTCCTGAAGTATAAACTCAGAAATCTCCTAGCAGGCTAATACTGTGTCAGCTGGAACATTGTGTTCCATGTGATTAGAAAATTCTAGTTAAGGTCTTGCAATATTTCCTCGATATGATAAAAAAAAAGGACATAAGATCACAATCTTGACTAAATTAGCTCTTTATTTTTTAAAAGATTAAACCCTCAGGAAACAAATCTAAGATCCATGTAAGAGATACCTGTCTCTCGCATCTTTCTCTCTGAAAGTAACTCTGTAGCAGCCAGAAGTATAAACATTTCAATTAATTATGTAATAGTTAAGCTCCCCTAACTGTTAAATCAGAACAGGTAAACATAACTTCTGGCATTTGGAGAGGAGCAGAGAAAGGCAGGTCACTGAAAGGCAGGCTTTTGTTTTTACATAAAGGTGTTTTGTATGAAGTAAACATCTTTTGAGGATTAACTGTCTTTCTCTTGTGTCTTTCCTGCAGGTGCTGAAGTGGGAATTAGTACTTCCCGCATCCATGCACGTGGACCAGTGGGAATTGAAGGACTCTTAACTACGAAGTGGTTGTTGAGGGGGGACAATCATGTTGTTTCTGACTTCTCAGAGCATGGGAGCATGAAGTATCTTCATGAGAGCCTCCCTCTCCCTCAGAGAAATACCAACTAAGAACATCAGGGCAGGGGGGAAAACCCAGGGGTATAAATATTTCCTGAAGATGTTCAGGCTTCAGGCCACTTTCTGGGGAGGGAGTTTGTTTTTCATATTCAGGACCATTGTTCTCCATCACTGTGCAGTACAATGAGTACAAAATGATCCCATCTATGAGAATTTTTTTTTTCCTGCCTCTTTCTGTTTCCTTAGATATTATCTGCAAACTGACCTCAGTTTTCCCAGAGACAGACTTCTTCAAAACATGCAGGTAACATAAGGAAAGATTTAAATATCTGCTGCATTCTTTTTTTTTTTTTTTTTTTTTAATCCCTGTGCTCCCTATAGCAAATATGCTTGGTGGTGAAGCATAACTTTTTTTTTTCATAAGTCTTTATTTTATTCAAATATCTGTTCTTGAGAACAAACTTAATAGGGTGGTTTGTTTTTTTTTTTTTTTTTTTTTTTTTTTTGCTTCAGTCTTATGATCATGGCAGCTCTTGAAACCTGGAAAGCTTTACACTTTCTTTGTATTTGAACACCCTTCTGATAGGGGGATAGATGTTCCAAATGCGTAGTAGGTTTTTGACCAAGAAACCTTTTATATCTAATTTCTTTGTATTGTTGACTATTGTAGATAAACAACACAACTGCTTACTACATGAATTTTGTTACTTATTTGTACCAAAGGTTTATTTTTCTTTGGTTTTAGATAAAACTTAACCTTCCACAACCCCTCCCCCGAAAGCAATACCACTTTGACATTGGCTTTTCCTGAATAAAGTTCTGAAGAAATGCTTCCCTTCATGCACTGCAGCGAGTGGGTTCATGCGCGTGCCCTGCAGCGAGATGCTCTATGCAGCTCTCCCTTGATGGCAGCCAGGCCCAGCTGCTGGTGGCTGGGTGCTCCCCACAGCCGCTCTCTACACTGCTCAACATGACTCGCACAACCGTACCGCAGCACACCATCTCTCTGGTGCACCACAGTTCTGGGGCACGTACAGCTGGCTCCAGCACTCATATGTGCGAGTCAGCTGCGCTGCAAGTGCCGGGGCAGGACCGCTGTAGCACCAAGCTGCGAGGGTGCCATTTCCTTTTCTGCCTGCTTCGCACAGTCACTACTTCAGCTTCTGCTCCTGTGCCTCCCCGTCCTGTGGCATGAACCGTGGGTGCCTCCCTAACCAATGAAAGCTTTCCCTGAGCCTTCCCCAGCCCTGCTCACCTCACATGCCTGCCCGTGGCACTGGGTCCCATGTGTCCTATGCTATCTCTCCAGGCATCCAGCCCCACCAAGGCAGCAACCTGCAGGACCCATATGGACTCAGCATCCCTCTGGGATGGGACCCCCCCGCCCCCGACCCCCTGAGGCAACTCCCCTCCTACCTTGCACACTTCTCCCCCACTCTCCCCCCACCCATTAAAGCAGCCCCTAAAAGTTCTGAAACCATCTATAAATCCTGTACAAAGCCCCAGGTGATCCCCCCACCCAGCCGCCAACACTGAAATACTCCATAATCTGCTCCAGCTTTTTCACCAACTCCAGAACCTTCTCTGAAGCCCGTCCCATTGCCTCAGGAAACCCCCAAATGTGGTTCTAACAGCAGCAAGCTAGCCCTTTTGAACGTGCTTTATTCGCATGTAGCATGTCATTAGAATGAGTTAGGAGAAACAGTGGTATTGCCAGAAACTTCTACAGAAGGAGGAGTTCCAGCATGTACTAAAGTAACTTCTGTTAAAAACTGCTTCTGGTTTTTGTCTCCCACGGGCAGCATTGAGGATTAAGTAATCCATTCCTACCCTGTAGATAATGTTGACTGTATTTGGCTTAGCCTTGCTTTAGTTGTTTCTGGTTTGTTTTGTTTTATCATATATGCATATGAACTATATGTAATACCTACTTTTGAGAGTAATTGGCATAGCTGAAGTTGAACTCAGAAGAAAGTAAACCACCAGAAGAATAAAATGAAGCAGATTGAAATTGTTTCTATCTCCAAACAAAAGAAACCCCATTTCTCCTGGTGAGGAAAGATCACTATTAATAGTCATCAGGATAACAGATCACCAACATATACTTCAAGCTTTTTGTCTAACAGAAAGTATGTTACATACATATATTTCTATATGATTTTATGCATCAATGAAGCCTTGTAAAAAGCTATAAGAGACCAAGTTATTTTCTTAAGTGGATGTTAATTCAGTGACTGGAGCTACAATACAGGAACTGACAAACATGTGAATTGTAGAATTCTCTGGGCAGTGCCACACAATCCCAGGCCCTTTGGTCTGTTTCCCCCTCTTCCCTGATCCAGTCCCTCCCTGTCCTGCTCTGCATGCACCTTGCTTCCCACTGCTGCCTGCCTCTCTGCCTGTCCCTCCTTCTATTTCTCTGTTCTTCATCCCTCCCTTATTGTCTCCGTATCTCCCACATCCCTCTGCCTATCCTTTCACCTCTTCCAACTCGAGTCCATCTTTACCCCCTTCCAGTCCCTCTTAACCTCCACCCCATCCTGCTGCTTGTGTGTCCTTCCTGTCCTCTGCTTAATTTCCTTTTTCCTCCCCTCCCCATCCTATTGTCTGGGTCTGTACATCTCTCTTCCACTTTCTGTCTCTCCAGCTTTCCAAGCTTCTCTTTCTCTCTCCATCCCTCTGTCCGGCTCCACGTCTCTCTGGTTTTCTATTTTTCTCTCCACCCTTCAATCAGGCACTCTATCTGCCTCTCTCTTTCCCTCCTTTTGGCCCTCCAACCTCTGTCCACCTCTTGATTGCTCTTTCCCTTTCCATCCCTTTGTCCACCTCTCCATCTCTCCATTGGCCTTTCCATCGGCTTTGCCTGGCTCCCTGTACTTCTGTCCAGCTCCCTGACCCTCATTTCCACTCTATGTATTCTCTATGGCCTCCATCTCTTTTTTTTCTCCACAAATCTGGTTATCTGATTCTCTTGATCACCCCGATCCTCTCAATCTCATCTTAATTTCCTGTCTTTGTTCCCCATAGTTCTCTCTGGTTCCCTGTTCCTCTATCTGACTCTACAGATAAATACATTTTCTGTCTTTAGGTCCCTATTCTTGTTTTTTCTTTTTCATCCCTCTGTTCACATCACCATTCCTCTCTTCCCCTCTCTGTCGTTCTGTCTGGCTCCCTGTTCCCCTTTTCCTTTTTTATCCCTCTCTTCAGCTATCCTGTCCCAACTATCCATCCATCCATCCCTCTTTCTCTCACTTGCTGCCTCTTTCTCTTTTTGTGTTTCTAGCCATCTGTGCTGCTCCCCATCCCAACTGTTCTCTCTGTCAGGTTCTCCATCCTTCTCTCGCTCCCACCCTATCGATTTGTGCGGTGACCTCTCTCTCTCTTCCTCTTTTCACGCCTTTGTCCGCTTCTGCATTGCTACTCTACTTTCTTCCGCTCTGATCTCTCTGCCCCTCCATCCTCCTCTTTCCCCTCCTCCTATCCAGCTCTTCATCTCTGTGTCCAGCTCGCGGTCCCTCTCCTCCTCTTCCCCGCCTCTCGCCGGAGCGGGGCTGGGCGCTCGGCCGCCGCCGCGGGCTCGGGGCAGAGCGAGCGGGGCGCCCCCCGCCCGGCTGGCAAACCTGTGCGCATGCGCGCTGCTGCCCTTCGCCGTGCTCGCTCCTGCCGCCGGGCGACCAGAAGCGGGCACTGCAGCCCGCGGGCCGTGCACGTGCGGGGCTGTCTCGTTTTCCGCGCTGAGCTCCGCCGCCGGCAGGAACACGACAGCGCGCTGCCTGCGAGGCGCCGCTGCCTCCCGGTAAGGAAATGCTGCTCCCCACGCGCGATGCCGACGAGCCCTCGGCGCGCGAAGCGCGGAACTGCAGCGCCGGTGCCGCCCCGGTGCGAGCGCCGCCCGCCGGGTGCTCGCTGCTGCTGCCGCCTCGTGGCCGGGCCGCGGTACTGCAGCCCGGCGTTCGCGCGCAGTTTTTGGCCCCTCCGGCGCGCCGTCGGCGCCAGGCGCGTGCGCGGTACCGGGGAGCGGCATGGCGGTGTGCAGGGCGCGGGTCCCGGCGGCGGGTGAGGGTCGAGGGGACTGGTGAGGCGAGCCAGCGTGGTCGGCGGGTGCAGAGGCGTCTCCTGCTCGCTGGCTGCTCGGGGGCGGCGGCACAGGAAGCTTTAAACCGCCCGCTGTGGCAGGCGAGCCGGGTGGGGGCAGCCCCGGGGAGTTCCCCGAGAGCTGAGGGAAGGGAAGGAGGGGGAAGGAGGGGGAATGAGGGGGACACCCCGCTGTCGCATGTGCCGTGCTGCTCCCCGGCTCACCAAAGCTCCCCCTGAGGCTCCCCTGGCCCTGCTCGCCCTGTGCAGCTGCCCCCAGCTCCAGAGCCTCCCCTGAAACCTTCCAGTCATCTCGGGCCACCCCCAAGCCCTGTTGTGAAGGCTGCAAGGTTGGCCCTCGAGTGCATCTCCAGAAGGCCCAGTGGAAGGAGATCCTTGGACCGAGGGCGATCTACAGTAATGTCACTGCTGCTTCTTTCTCTCTCACAGATGCCACGCTGAGGATGTGGTTGTCTCTTCCTCCTCTGGGGATGCCGTTGACTGCACCTGCCTCAGGCTTGCGGGGCAGATTTGTCTCTGCCGGGTCTCACTCTCCTTGTGACAAAGGGGGTAGGGGCAGAGGCGGAGCACTTACTGGCTGTGGACAGGAGCTGGCGCAGCTGAAACTGGAGAGGCCAGAGGAAGGTAAAGAATAAGAAGAAATCAAAGGCCATATGGCCAGCAGCTGCCTCCCACTGCAGGCAAGAGAGAGCCTGCTTTTCCAGGTGAGGAAGGAGCCCTCTTTGTACTCTTCGGCAGGCCAGGCTGTCAGTGTGCACCACAGGGTCTGTATGTGGAACCCAAAGCGTGGTACAGCCGTGTAGTATGTGAGTCAGTGAGGCTACGTGTCTAGAACGTCTCGTCTCCTAAGACCTGTGAGACACCCATGCATTCTCTTAGGTGGAGGACAGCCAAGTGACTGGAGTCACAGAAGATGAAGGGAGGATAGAAGGAGAAAGAAGCATCTGACATTTCAAATTGTCCCAGCGGTGCTGAGAGCAAGAGCTGCAGTGAATCCCTGGCCCTTGGGGCCCTGACACCCCTCTTTTGCATCCTGGGCCCTCCCTGGCCCTCCCCTGGCCCACTCTCTTTCACTTTCTCTTTCCTATGCTGCTTTTCTTGCTTCCCTGTACCTCTCCTCTCCTTTCTATTCTGTCCTGCTCCCTCTTCCTCTCTCCTTTTCTCTCTCTTGTTGTACCGCTCCCTTTTCTTCTTCTCCCTGCACTTTTGTCCTGCTCCCTCTCCCTCCTTTTTTTCATCTTCTGTCTCTGTCCTGCAGCTCATCACTGTTTTTTCTCTTTCCCATCTCTTTGTCGTGTTCTGCATCTGTCTCTGTTTGCTGAGTTTTTTTTCATTCTGTATCTCACTGTCCCTGTCCTCCTTTGTGTTTATCTCTTACTCGCTCTGACACTTTGTGCTGCTCCCTGGCCCTGTTATTTATTGCTTCACCTCCATCTCCATCTCTTTATCCTGATCGGTGTCTTTCTCTTTTTCCCTCAAATCCCTCTGGCTTGTTCCCTGTCTTTTTTTTTTTCTTTCTCCCTTATTCCTTATTCCTCTCATTGAGTTTCTCTCTCAGTCCATCTGTTCTGCTCCCCGATCATAATTTTCTTTCTTTCCCTGTGTCCTACTCCTGCTTGTAGTGTGCAAGTGAGGCTGTGTGTCTAGGAAGCTTTGTCTCGTAAGAGCTGTAACGCACCCACATATTCTCTTGGGTGGAGGACAGCCAAGTGATTGGAGTTACAGAAGAAGAAGGAAGGAGAGAAAGAAAAAGAAGTGTCTGACCTGGCACCGCTGAGAGTGAGAGCTGTGGTGAGTCGTAGAATCATAGAATCATCAAATGGTTTGGGTTGGAAGGGACTTTTAAAGTTCACTGTCATAGTTCAGCCCCGATCGGGACCAGACTACGCAGTCTCTCTCTCACCCTACACCCTCCGAGAGAACAGGGGGAGACAATATAAGAAAAACGGCTCGAGGTTTGAGATAAGGACAGGGAGAAAATCCTTAAAGTTACCGTTATGGGCAAAACAGACTCGACTTGGGGAAAACTATTCATTTGTTACTAAAACTAGCAGGAGAATGAGACAGAGAACCAAGATAACCTCCCCCCACCCCCCCTCTTCCCGAGCTTAACATTATCTCTACCACCTTCCCCCCGCCCCGAGCGGCACAGGGGGGAAGAGGGAATGGGGGTTGCGGTCAGTCCGTCACACATCGCTTTACGCCACTCCTTCCTCGTTGGGGGACGTTCCTCCCCTGCTCCATCGTGCGGTCCCTCCCACGGGCCACAGTCCTTTGTGAGCTGCTCCAACATGGGTCGTTTTTCCACGGGGTGCAGTGTAACACACAAAAAAAAAACCCTAGTCAGAGGTTAACTGTGTATTTTGGATAAGGGAATGGTATCAATTCACAGCTGCTCAAGTTAAATTAACGCAAAAGGAAAATCATGTATAGTATAAGCATTTTAATTGTATTTATATAAACACATGCACATCTTTTTAGCATAGAGTGAATTAATGAGAGATGTTCTTTATTTTTCAGTTTACTCTTTGGAGTTTTACGCTTTGCTTTCAGCTTTATTGACCAAGCAAACAAGACGTGCAGCAGCAGGGCGAGGGCTGCGGCGGTGGATCCGTGAGCGTAGATGCTGCTGCCGGCACACCCTTGTCCTGCCGCCTGGCAGGGGTGAGGCTCCCTGCAGCGGTGCTGAGAGGAAGG
>JAAGAY010148121.1:0-68380 GCA_011801015.1 Ardeotis arabs | reverse complement strand
CACCTTCAGGTTCCTCAGATGATCCCAAACCTGCTCTTCGAGTACAGTGGGCGGTTCTTTGTCCTCGCAGTCCCTGCCTGTGCCTTCCACAGCTTGGGTGGTGAGACAAGAGCCCTTGTCGGTGAAGACTGAGGCAAAAAAGTCATTGAGTACCTCAGCCTTCTCCATGTCCTGGGTAACCAGGACACCGGTTTCCTTCCAGGGGGCCTACATTTTCCTTGGACTTTCTTCTGTCTCCTACATACCTGTAGAAGCTTTTCTTGTTGCTTCTTATATCCCTGGCCAGGTTCAATTCTATCAGGGCTTTAGCTTTCCTCACCCGATCCCTGGCCACCCGCGCAGCCTCTTTGTAGTCCTCCCAGGCTACCTGCCTCCGTTTCCACCCTCTGTAGAGATGGCAAATATTTCATACTTGTGAGAGTGGTAATCTACACGGGGTCACAATGTGCCCCCCTCCCTGAGCAGAGATAGTCAGCGGGCAGAGGGGCACCTCAAAGGGCCCACCTGGGAGAGACACCTGCCCCTGGTGGATTTTAGCTGAGCTGTTGTCAATATGCAGCAAAAAAAAAAAGAGGAGAGCTTGAATCTCAGACAGCTCTAGCAAGTTTGTAGGATGCTCTGAGCATGCTTACCTCGTTTCATTTTGAGAAGACCTCGGATTCACGTTTCAATCCATATCTCTTGGAATTTGGTCTCAGTTTAAGTACTGACTATTTCTGCCTTAAGAGAGCTAGCTGGTATGCCTGTAAAGCATACTCTGCTTTTTGAACGAGTTTCACACACAAAGGAAAAGCTAGGGAGTACTTCAACCTTTAACCTCAACCAAACAAACTTGGATAATTAATAGTATTGGACTGATTTCATTACGATTAGTTCCCTTGCTAGTTACAGTGAGACTTTCTTTCTGGACATGTAAAAAAACCCCTCAGTTATTTCATGTTTCTTTATTAAAATATAAAACTAGCCAACAGATTTCACTACTCTCTTCCTCTTTCACCTGACTCAAATAAATTATATTTTGCTTTGAAAAGGTCTCAGTTATTCTGTAACATAAGCAAATAAGTACTGGGGGGCGTAAAAATACATGCTACAAGTACGTCAGATGAAAGAGATACAGATGACCACAATGAGAAGTCTGCACCTTCAGCCTCTTGCCCATCAGACAGGCGGGGTCTTGGGGAAGGGCTGAGGGCAATCCAAAAGTCAGGCTGCTACAGCCAAGGAAAAACCACTGGAGAAGTGAAAGAACGTGTTTCCCACAAAAACTTGTTACAGGAAGGTAAGGCAGAAATATGCATTGCTAAATGCTATAAAAGGATCTTAGAAAGTGAGGGTGACCACTGGAATACACCTCTGCTGCCTCCAAGCTACATCAGCTGTGGCCTGAAGTTGGGAAGCCTTCCATGACCCAGTGGTTCCCAGTGTCTGTCCCTCCTTTATACCAAACCCAAATGTTGCTTTCCCATCTGCTTCGCAGCAGCTGAGGTGGATCTGTGATGTCTTCTCTGCCTGAGATGCATTGTGTGATGGACGTCACCATGGAGAGAGGTCAGCCACAGGGTGGCACAGAGGATGCCACCCCTCAGTACTCCTTTCTGGCCAGGGCACAGCTGAGGCTGAGGTGCCCAAGCTGGGTTTCTCTGGGGAACACAAGCAACTGAAGATGCACTATTAAAAGAGCTGTTTTCTTAACTGTATAACCTATAGATATGGACAAAGAGGATAAGAAAAATCAGTGTAGAGTAGTGAGGGCAAGATGAGGAGGGGGAGGTGCAAATGTAAAACATATCTGACCCAGCCTGGGGGCTGTAAGCATTTATGGCAGAACTTAAAAGGAGAGGAGACAATATGAAAGGTGCTGTGGTGTAGATAGCTTGTGGGGCACTTGTAGTGCCTGGGTTTGGGATAGCAAAGTTTTCAATGCTATACAGCTTCTTAAGTTTAACTGGTGAAAGAAAAGGCTAGGAGCGCTGGGGAATTAAGGATGGAGGCAACAGTCCACAACAAGGACTGTGAGTCACCAGGGAGTTTTGTTTGTTTTCCAGCAGTGTCATAAAAGCATTGTCCACTTATCTGGATAAACACAACAATGCACAAAGTATTTCTGAGAAACTCATAAAACATATATTAATGACTCTAGAGATAAACAACAGATTCCTAGCTTCAGCATGCATATTTTCTGATGTAAAAGTCTGCTTTTTAATGCCTACAATCCTACTTTACAAAACAACCTTTAAATAAAGACCAAATGATTGGTAAAGTGTTTACTGAATTATGAAGTCAAGTGATAATACATTTCTAGGCCTGTGGATTTCTTTCCTCTTAGGCTTTAGAAACAGTGAAAACATCTAGCTAGAGGGAAATAAGAGAGGGTGACAAAAATAAAAATAAACATCACTTAAGCTTGGATGTTTTGTTTATTTTATGATCTATCTAAACAGTTAGGGTCATGAAAGGCAAAATGCTTCAGTGAGGCTAAAGCAAAATTAAAGCAGGATTGGTCATTCCTAGATTCAGCATCCAAAATCCTTTTGTGTCATCCCAACTCCTGGTCTGCCCTGATGTATGCATTTAAACAGTGCTGCGTGAGACAATAGCAGATAAAAAGAGGGAATGAAAAGTCCTGGTTATGGTGGCCTCAGTGGTAAATCCACTGTTGATTCCCATGAGATCTCAGATTCTGTCAGGTGATCAGTCCTTTAGGACTCTTATCTGCAGGTGGTAATTCTTGTTCAGTCACGCTGAACGCCACACCACTGCGCTGGCACTCAAGTCCTGACCCAGCCCAGGCAACCTGCTCCGAGCCCTCTCCCGTGCTCTTCAGGCCCAGCTGCTCACCTGCATCCCCACCAAGTGGGATATATTCCTGCTCTGCTGTTTTACTCAAATGGAATGAGACAGCCTTAGGGTCCTTTATTTCAGATACTCTATTTTTATCTTATTAGGGTTTTTTTTGCAGTGAGTCTTCCCTACTTTTCTGCCACATTCACCCCTCACATCACCTAGGAATTTAGAAAATGCTTGAAGTGCCTGCTGACTGCAGGTGACAATCCTGGTCCCTGCCTGGTGACACACATGGGTGGTTGCACCTTAGTTCAGGTATGGCATTTCCAGCGTAAAAGTTGGGAAATACCTGAAAGAGTCATGTAAACCTTCCAGCAAACTATGCCAGTTTTCAGAGCATGTGTGGGGTATCTAAACACATCCCGAGTAGAACTGCTAGCAATGTTTTGCCCTGTGTTACACAATCCCCTCACTGAGCACATTCTTAGAAACATAGAATCATAGAATGTTTTGGGTTGGAAGAGACCTTTAAAGGTCATCTAGTCCAACCCCCCTGCAAGGAGCAGGGACATCTGCAACCAGATCAGGTTGCTCAGAGCCCCATCCAACCTGGCCTCGAATGTTTCCAGGGATGGGGCATCTACCACCTCTCTGGGCAACCTGTTCCAGTGTTTTACCACCCTCATTTAAAAAAATTTCTTCCTTATGTCCAATCTGAATCTACTTCCCTCTATTTTAAACCGATTACCCCTTGTCCTATCACAACAGACCCCAGTATAAAGTGTTTCCTCACCTTTCCTGTAGGCCCCCTTAAGGTACTGGAAGACCGCTATAAGGTCTCCCCAGCGCCTTCTTGGTGAACAACACCAACTCTCTCAGCCTGTCTTCATAGGAGAGGTGCTCCATCCCCTTAGACAAAGGAGCAGCAGACCTCTATTTACCTCAAAGCATGAGCAGAGGATATGGCCCCTTGCTCAAACTACAGCAAATTTCTGTGTACTGCCAGGACCTCCATGCAAGCACAGCACTTGTTTCTCAGTTTCTATCAGCAAGATCATTTTCCCAGGGAAGTGAGACACAAGGCATACTGGTTGTGGCAGCATTACTGTTGTCATCAGTGGCATCCATCTTACGTTAACGCCCCACTATCCATAATTTAAATTGGTTCGGCTCTTGCTGGGGGCAGCTCACTTTGTGTCAGCAGTGGCACGGCACAAGTTATTCCCAGGGCATCTGCGGTGTCGTTGACTTTGTCGCTATCCCTGGGTGCTTCCCTTGCACGCAGCAGGAGCAAGCAGGTTATCCAGCATGAGCAGGACCGGCAGAAATTGTGGAGCTGTGAAGCACAACTGGTGCTGCAGAGGGGACCCCCTGACTTCCCTGGCGTCGCTCACAGGGTGCGCTGGCAGAGCAGCAGCTGGGAAAACAAAATCAAAGGTGCTGCAGCACGAGTTATGTATTCCAGGATAAAAATAACCTCCAAAAGCCATGTTGGCCAAGTGGTTGCCCTAACCTGCTGCAGAAACTGAACTTTTGCCAATTCATTGGCTTTGCTTGTTCAGTGACCTGTGCTCTTCCTGCAATACTCCCTCAGGACATTTGTAAGGAGAAGAACATATCTTATCGTGGTACTGTTACCAAAATAGGAAAATTTTTCAAGATCACCTTCTACATGAGAACCGGCAAAGCAAGGCAGTGACTGGCAAGGAATGCATAGCAGGTGGCACAAGTACTGTAATGTGTGTGGTCTTTCCCAAATTGAAGCCATATGGCAATTTCTGAGAGTCTTTCAGAGCCGCAGAGCCTTGCGGATGTCCTTTCTGTAACGTTGCGTGTTGGCACTTGGCAGCATTTGTAGCACAGCTTGCAGCTCCGGGAATGGAGGGACAGTGTAGCTGCCCTCAAACCTGCCAGTGACTCTGAATCCCCCTCCCATATTTTGTGACAACCATGGCAGCAAGTCCCACAGATCGTTGAAAGCAAAGGAGAGATCCATTTTTACTTCAGAGAGCTTGAAGTTAGCTTCCAGCTGTGGCTCAATGTGGGCAGCAACTTGAAGGCGACTTGGGCATAATCAATATGATGGGTAGACTAAAGGAAAGCAAGTCTTGATGAAGAAGGACAGAATGACAGAAAACAGTAGCCTTTTCTTCATAAGTCTTAAATTAGTTCAGTTGTCAGTGCAGACGAAGATTCACCTTAATTTCTTTCTCTGCTGTTCTGACCCTGGCCAGGCTCCAGGTTGCCAAAAGGTCCCTCATCCCTGGCCAGAGTGGTGACACCCAACAGAGAGCCTCACTGTGCTCACAGGGAGCTTCAGACGTTAAAGTTCACCTGCAGAAGGTTAAGGCAGGCCCCAGGGAAGCCAATTTCCCCTTCCCGTGGCTGCAGCAGCCTCGGGTAGGCAGCTGGTTGACTATGCAGGTTGAGTTACCCTACGAGAGCATGAGCTGGAATGCCAGCCCTCCTCCCACTCCTGCTGTGTCAACCCATAATGTCAACCCCTGGCGGGTCTTCACTAACTGTAGAAACGGACCCTTAATAAATTGTTCTCTGTTTTGTGAATTTACCCTAACCACAGATTTTGGCTGCTGAGGTCATTCCTGACTGGGCCAAACCTAAGCTGTCCATACCCAGCTCCCCCACCCACACCATTTTGGTGTGACAATCTCCAGGGGCAATTAAAAACACTTAGAATATTTCTCTGTCACTGTGGCTCACAGCTGTGGCTATTTTTTATTTCCTAGCAGTGGCAGTCTGTTTACTATTTTTCTCCTTATCCCATTAAAAAAAAAAAAAGAAGTTTTCTCTCTTTTTATAAGGATTTCACCAAATACAATAAAAGGACCCCCTACTGCAACCCATGTAAGACAATAACACTGACCCTGCGATGCTCTTCTCCCCTTCTCAATATTCAGTAGAAACGTAAATTGGATATCCGCTAGAGAAGACAGTAAGAATAGACTCTTACTTGCTAGTGGAAAAAAAAAATAATAATCTGAGTTTCGATTAATCAGGATACATCTATTGTATGCTAAATTATAACAAGTGTCAATTTAGCAGCCTGAAAGAGTCTTTTAGACAGCAATTACTAGTCTTCTGTTTTGTTCTTTTTAAAAAAATGCTTAAAAAAATACATAATTCCACTCAGGAAGCTGAGTGTTTGTGGACACTACTTCATGGCATCTTTGTTAGGCCGCTGCTTCTAACCGCTTGATCTAAGCAAGGAAACATCAGCACATGCTCATTGGATTGTTTTAAAGTATTTTTTTACAGAAGGAGGTTTTTTCATCAGAAAACAAGTATTCATCAAAATATCAAAAAACTCACAGGAAAACTAACATTTAAAAAAAGTGGTAATTTGTGAAGACATCCTATTTTTTTATTTGTTTGAAGTCAAAAGGGCTAACCATTAGGTTTAATTGATCTTCATTTTGAAATTTGAGGGTTTTGTAGAATCATAGAATAGTCAGGATTGGAAGGGACCTTTAAAGGCCATCTAGTCCAACCCCCCTACAAGGAGCAAGGACATCTCCAACCAGATCAGGTTGCTCAGAGCCTCATCCAACCTGGCCTTGAATGTTTCCAGGAATGGGCCATCTACCACCTCTCTGGGCAACTTGTTCCTGTGCTTCACCACCCTCAATGTAAAAAATTTCTTCCATATATCTAGTCTAAATTTACCTCCTTCTAGTTTAAAAAAATTACCCCTTGTTCTATCAGGGGACAGTGTTTTGTGGAAAAAAAAAGAGAGAGAAGATAAATAAATACAGCCTCATGGTTTTTATTTTGGACTGAGATTTTTAATTTGTTGACTTGATCTGGCCTATAAAAACATTTTTTTAAAACCCATGGCATGTTGTAGGGAGGGATATTGTGCCTATCCAACTCTAGCTGCAGACATATCTGGGTCTGGAGTTGTCCATCGGCACGGGTGACTGCATCTCGGATCCCTGGAGCTGAAAACCCAAACATCACCGTTCAGCTCCATGGGGCAGAGCTGTGCTCACTTTTCTGGACAGCCTGGGGAAGGTGGAGTTGCTCAGTTTGTTCTCTCCTGCTCAAACAAATGAGTGAAGATCCAAAGATAGGGCACAAGCCCAGCTCTCCGGCGTGCTGTCTTAAGCCTTTACTCCTGCAGCCAATATTTTAGCATGACTGTATCAGGGAAATCAGATAGAGAAAACTCTGTTTTGTTCTTCCTGCCAGTTCTCAGTTAACCTCCAAGCCCTTTGGATTAGTAATATAGTGAAGATATATGTCTTGTACATTGTCTGCTGACTTCCAAGTCGCTTGGTAATGCTCCTTTCTGGGAAAGCGAGCAGTGAGGATTGACTTTAGGGGAATTGCAGTTTGATGGATGTGGGAGGTTTTTGTGTATGGAAGAAGTGTTCCAGTTTTCTTCTGATTACTTTTTTGTATGCATGCCCAGAGATGTGGCTACAGGCCCACTTAAAGCTAATTAATAAATACAATTCAAGGCTTTGGGTGTTTTTAACGGCAAATTTAACCCACTCGATCATCCACTACAGAGGCTGCAGCACCAAGATGCTCACCAGTCACACACTTTTTTGTAGCAAAGACAACATGGAGGAGATGGAGCTTTCCTTCTTCCATACCAGCTCCAAGCCCTGTCCCTGACATTGGTGTTAGATTCAGAGAAGAGTGCCAGCATTAGCAAATCCACTGTCAGGAGCCCATAGGTGGCTCTGCCTCACGTACCTTCCTCACTTCCCTCCGGATCTTCTCCGGCCACCCCTCTGAGCGATGCTCACTGATGGCTGGACATGGGCCCCACTCTCCCTTCTCCCCCTGCCCCACAGGCAACCGTCCCGAGGTGTGACACCCTGCCCTCTCCTGCCTTCGCCAGAGAGCCCGGAGAGCTATTAAAACACGGTTATAAATCATAGTTATTAGCCAAGTGACTCATCTTACAGCACCAAGAAGGAATCTCCGATCTCCTGAGTGCTTGGCGTCTTGCACAGAGAGGCTGGGGTGTTGATGAGCCTTTATGGTATCCTTATCTTGCATTTCCAAGAGCAAAACCCGACCTTGTTTTACTCGTGCTGTTTATATATCTAATCAAAGTGGGTCAGGAAATGTGGAAGACAGCACCAGGGCTGCCTGAGAAACATAATATTTGTCAGAGAGCATTAACTCAGCCTCTCTCTTTCAGGGAATGATAGATGAAGTGTGCCTGAAACTCTGTTTAGATTATGTGAAGTAATGCACTGGTGGTTACATTCATCCTAAGCAAATCATTTTCACTCACTTGAGCTGCCTTACAAAATTTTCCAATAACACTTTAAGCAGCCTAAACCAAAACGAAGTCTTCACGGGTCGCTCACGTAGGAGTTCCTCTCGGAGCCCGCTTGCACACAGACAGGTTCAGAGGGCTCTGTACCTAAAATAGAGGTGGGCCTCAGGCCAAACCCTGAATTGGCATCGGGACCAAAATTTGGGAGGTGCCAGGGCTGGCTCCCATGTCCACTGTGCAATATTTAAGTAAGTTCGAGCAACAGGGAGCCTAACACCAAAGAAGACACAGAAGTGGTGGGAACGGCAGAGTGATCTTCATGGAGGCTCTGAGAAGCTTCTGCACCCCCGTGGTCATCTGGGCAAGGGCAGCTCCCTGCTCACTGTGGAGAGACAGCAGAGGAGGGCACCTCTGCTCCATCTGGGAAATGCTCCCTCGCTGGCTAGCATCGTCCCCAGGCAATGGTCAGTGTGGGGGACATCTCCTGGGCCCCTCGATTTGGGAACCATGAGGGCTATTGACTTGCCAGTCCTCAAGCTCCATGAGCTCTTGTGAAAGAGAAATGAGCCAACGTGCTGAGCCTTTTCTTCCCCAGGTGAGCTCAGCACAGTAACAACATGAGGAGCCCAGGCCAGGTCATGCACCAGCAAAATGGGCTTTGGACCAACCCCAGCCAGCTCAAGACCTGTTCCTGCTGTTCCATGAAGTGTAAGTGAAAGGATTGCTCCAACAGAGAAGACTTCAACTTAAGCACATCTCTACTGAAGTGCAGGGAATCTTACTAGAAATAATTACAACTTGCTCAATTTAACAATTACATGGGGATATATTTCATCTGTACTCAGTGCCAATTCTAAGCTGAAGTGAATGTATTTGCTTAAATTTTTAATATTGTTTTAGGGAGGAGTGCTATAATTTTCAGCAGAGGAATGCAATTAGATGAAGCCTAACAATATTTCTGCTAGCCAGCATATTTTTAAAGAGTTTGGTCTTTATCTTTTTTTTAAAGGAGCATTTGTTGACATCAGCTCCTGCTTTCACACGTGGTGTGGCCCCAGCAATTAGGAGTTCTGGGGATTAAGTAAAAAGTCCCATTTAAACTTTTCAGAAAATACTTTGAACAAGAGGGGGAAAATCACTCTAGGTCAGTTGCTTCTGTGCATGTCTTTTTGTGCTATGAAATATGACTTCAAAGAAAACCCTTCTGTTGCCATTTCAAGGTCTTTTTGTAAGGCAAGGAAGATAGGTAACCGGCACTGGAATGCTGCTGCTGGGAGATTTATTGGAAGTCTTGAAGGGCTCAGTAGACTGGGAAGGTAATTTTTGTATCCTACTGCACTCAAGACTGATTTAATTTTGTGTCAGTTCTGGAACTGCAACCAGAATATGAGCTGTGAGTTTATAAATTGCTCCTCCGAGCGCCTAACCTTGCAGGGGAGGGGAAACGAGAAGGAGTTAGAAGATAAAGAGATCTTGCGCAGCCGATCAGATGCATTTCACTGGGTTAGTGGACCTCTCACTTGCTCCTCATTTCACCCTCAAGTGTTCTCAGTTTGAGAGGACGCCAGTCTCTTTGCCAGTCTCCATGCCCCAAGGGTGCCACTGTCCATCAGAGCATGTCTGAAATTTGGATCTGAATTTTTTGAATGGAGGACACAGCTACTGCAATAAGCTACGTATACAACAATCATAATTATTAATATTTTTTAATTTTGTTACTACAATATATTTAAATTTTGAACTGAAGTGGTAGTTCAAATAAAATATTTAAGGGCAACAAATTTCATTCCAACTGCAGAAAAAGTACATTAATCAGTTGATTAGATTTGGGAATATTCTCTGAACGGGAGTGCCAGAAGTCCCATCGTATGACTCACTTAAAAATAGATTAGACAAAGCTCTTGGGAATCTATTTCAAAAAGCAATTGTATTTTGGCAAAAAATAAAGAGAAAATGAGCTAATAGCACTGTAGGATTTCTCATTGTTCAGTTCCAGTTCAAAAATCTATGATTCAAGTTCTGAAATGTGTATAACCTATGAAGTCTCATTAGAATCTGTTTCATTTCCAGAGAAAATTTGATTAGAACAAATTGCACTTTCTTGACATTAAGTTATTGCTATACCTAAAATATGAATTATAGGGTGAGTGCCTTTAAAAATAATTTCAATTACCTGAGATTAATATAAATGTTACACTGTAGTTGCAACAAATTTCAACTTTTCTATATTCTCTGCATCAAGCACAGAGCAATTTGAATAACACCACACATACCAAAACAATGTTGTGTAATTGCAGAGGTGATTATCACCACCAGGCAGCAGATCCTCCCCATGGTGGACGTATAATGTGGGATAGGGACTGTCAGGTGGCAGCCTCTAATCTGCGATGGGTTAACTGGTCACATGCTGCTGAATCCTATCCTGGATTCTAGCTGATATTTTTTTTGCTAAAATAACGCTAAATTATACTACAAACGTTGCCTGAATATCAACTTACTGTGTATGCGCACTCATTGCTGCACCCGGAGTGCTATGCAATCGGTAGTGGAAAGCCAAGTGATCCATGAACTATGCCAGCGAGATAGAGAAACTAAAACCCCCCTGTTACGTATCAAATCAACAAAGCCTCACTGAATTATATACAGTTCATTAATAAATGTCAACTGTGATTAGCGCTGGTGGAGCTGTTTAGGGAAATACATTTTGTGCCTTTATATTTACTGCATTGTCCATTTCAGCAGTAACTTTTCAGTTTTATCTTTTGAAGGAGTCATCTCAAGGCCAGGTGGGAGAGGTGCCATGTCTTATCTCCTGAGTCACCCTTATCCTGTTCATTTCCCACTGTGAGCCGGAGACATGAAAACACTGGCCCAGAACTTTCCGGGGAGAAATGTCTCCAACATTGAGATGTTTCACTGAAAAGGGAAATTACCTTAAAGAAGCAACAGAAAATACAATATACTCCATGGCAGCTTTATGGCATCACCACACACTGCACATTTATGACTATAGAAACATGTCAGTTTGCCATCCTCTCCTTCCTCTTTCCATTCTCTATTTTGTTTGATTTTCATCATTGCTTAGTGTTCCCTCACCTTTGGGGTTTTTGGGTGCAGGGAGGGAAGGGTTCTCTTTTTGCAACTGATCTATTATAGCATTGCTGCAACAGCCTGTTGTTGTCCAGAGCACTGTGAAATGTTCTTGGTGTGCAAATCCCACGTGAGATTGCCTATCAGATATCATCTTGGAATCCTTTGAATTCATTTACTTTATTCCCACTGGCACGGGGGAGTTCACGTATCATGACATGTGCTGTAAAACATCCCTGAAGCAGTGGCTGGTTGACTTCAGCTGTAACTAGGAGTGGAAATCTCAAATGGAAATTACAGATTACTTTCCTTCAAAGGGGGCTGGGTGCCATGCCTGCTCACATTAGTGCTATGATCATACTCTTTACACTTGATTGTGGTGGCTTTTTCTATTTCATATTCAGTAGACTATGGAAGACAATAGAAACAAGAGACTAGCATTTATTCCCTTTAAATGGGAAAGTGATCTTTCAAGTGCTCAGTAGGACTAATTGAACCGCTAATTGAAAAAAAAAGGCAAATAATGCTAGCAAGAAATCATAAGGAAAGTTTTTGTTATGTGCATGTCTATGCTTGCTAAACATCCCTATCCTAACTAGGAACTGCAAAGATAGAGGCTACTGAAAACTCTGGAAGGACTCGCCTAAAGGAGATGACACAAAGCACAAAACTGTATTGTTGAATTATCAACACCATTTAACTTGGGTGGAGACAAGTTTCCTTTCTGACACACAAGCTAAACAAAGCTGGTCATCTCTCCATAGAAGACCAAGATCCAGTCCCATCTGGGATCCAGACTTCTGTTTTCAAGACAAGCATTTAATTCCAGGTGTTGACTTTGCAGGTGTCTTCTCATTTGAGAAGGTTGAGCTGTCAGGTTGTAAACCAAGAAAATGTAATTCCAGAAGGAATATCAGAGAAAGAAACAAGACATCACCTAACATTTCTCCTCATACTCCATCCCATTTTGCACCATCCTAAATGGATCAGGAGATGGAAAGGAGCTCTGAAAGTCCATGTTTGTCCAGGCAGAGGGGATACCTCTGCTAGGGCACTTTAGAAGACAGTTGCAAGTCATCTTCAGGGGACACCATGGGGCCTTACTGGGAGCACACACAATTCTGGTGGGATGGAGCTATGTCTCTAGGGCTTCACGTGTTGATAGTGCTTGCTGAGAAACCCCTGAAAACCACAGCCTTGTGCCTTTGCAAGGAAGCTGAGGACAAAGAGGGAAGAGAAATACTCCCTGTCAAGTTCACCCTTCTGCTCAACAGGGTTTGTTAAGACATGAGGAAATTGCCAACTGGATTTTGAAGTTGTTGCATTGCAACAGCTGCTTTAAGGACCTTTCTGTTGACGTTGAGTGTTGGGATACTTCCTTTTGGCCGGATTATTAATGGCATGCCCTAAATGGAAGCGTCAGGCATAACATTAGCTTGGAAAAATGTTGTCTTTGCTAGATATGCAGAACTCCGAAGCATTGAAGAAAAGTCTCTGCAGTTGGCAGCCAAATAAAATCTCTAGGTTGTCTCTGCAGTGGCTGTCAGTGCATTACACTAACAGCTCCTTTGCAGACTTATTCCACAAAAGTGAGATGTTTTTCCACTCTCTACCTACAGTCTGCTACTGGCGCATTATCAAAGTAGTAGCTGCTGCATACCCAGTTCTGAAACTAAGTGTTGTTAGTGAAAACGTCTATTGCATCTGCAATATTAGGACTATCCAGGTGGAAGCTTTGGATGTGTCCATTCGAACCAGCATTATAGAGCTGTCATTTTTAGTTTTGTTACTCTAAAATAACTTCCATGCTTGGAGACACAGCAGCTGAGGTGTTATTTCTAATAATTGTACTATTGTGTCTTAACATCTGGATTAATACTTCCATTAATATTTAGACCTGTCATGCTCTGGAGAACATGCTGAGCTAACACTGTTTTGTATGCAGTAAGATTAAAAATCATTGTGCTTGAACTGAGATACAGCTTGATGTTAACTAAGCATCATTTCCTATCACACTTTTTTTAACTGAATGGAAGCCCAGTGAATAGAAGACCTTTAGCAGAAGTGGCTCTGATGGGTGTCATTAGGCATTGGCTGGCATTGATTTTACTCGCCTGGGATATGTGCTCTTTATTTCACATATGTTTGCAGGAGATGCATGCCTCAGAGTATTGTGTGCTTATAATCAGTAGCTGCATTGAGGACCGATGTATGTGTTGAAAGCTCACTGAGGCTTATGTGGAGATAAACATATTAAAATAAAAACTCTTTTGGGGACACAGGTTGGAAGATCTTTTTTCATTTTTATACTTTACTTTTCCTAATGTGATTCAGATGTGTTGTGCCTCCCGCATGAGCAGTTTGCAGTGTGGAGTTCTGCACACAAAGAAACCTGTTTCACAGAATTTAAGGGAAGAACCACCCAACTTGTCCTGTTGTTATCACAGGTTTCACAATTGACCAGGTACTTAGCATTTCCCTTCTGCCCCAAAATCTAATTTCTCAGGTGTAACCTAAGGTGTTTGACAATAAAAGCTTGTTCTGGAAAACAAAACAAAACAAAACAAAACAAACCCCAAAAAACCAAACCCTATGCTATTAAGTCCTTGACAAAACATTCATTTGGCTCTGTGGTACTAGTATTTCAGTATTCACATATACATATTTCTTCCCAAAATGAGCAAAAACGCTACGTGACATTCTGGTCGTTTTTCCCTCTTGGCAGTGATGCTCATTACAAGGAACTTTCCCAAGTGGTTCTGATAAGTATTAAGTATTTTCAGTAAAATGAATCATGTCAGCTACCTAAAGAATAAAAAAGCAAACTTAAATAAATATTTTGGGTGACGGAGGAGAAACATTCTGAAAATCCTCTGTATATTTTCCTGGGATCTGATCTTTTACAATTTTGTGAGCAAGCTGAAAGACTTTTAGCTGTTCCTAACTGGATCATATTTTGCTTTGCTGCTCTTCCCTGCTGTTTATTCAAAACTATAAGAGATCCTTGGATATTTTGCTATACTGTTATTTACTCAGAGGATGAAAAGTCCTCAGAATGCCAAGGGATTATTATAACAGTATAATTAGCTTGCAGACGGCTCTCTTCTCAACAGCTTTCAAAAGCTCTTCTATCCATCTCAGCTACCCAAGTAATTAATTAAACACAGCTGCAGACTTGAACAACTGTTGCAAAAAAAAAAAAAAAAGTGTTGCCGTTTTCTTTTTCTGCTCACTTCTAGGCAGCAGCAGAAGAGGAAGTCACGTAGGAGCGGTTATGTCAGCTCAGGATCATCTGCTTCACTCTGTGGTCTGAAATCCTGTTGAGTTAAGTAGGAGAGAGGGGCAAAAGCATCTGTGAAGCACAGCACTTGCTGGAGCCAATTCATGCCCGTAGCAGGGGTGAATCTTTTAAAATCATTGCCAGTCTCATGTGACTATGTCCTGGAAATGACCTAAGGAGGAAAAGCCCCGAGGATCCTTGCCAAAACTCCTGTGTCATGTCTTTTTTATACAGTGTTAGAAATAAAGTACCTAAGTGGGAAAAATGGAATAACTAAAGCAGTCTGACTTTGGAAGGCAACTGGCAGAAAACTGAAGCAGGTGACTTTAATACTTTCAAATGTTCCTGGAAGCAAACAGTGCTAAAAAAAAAAAAAAAATACTGGAAATGGTGCCGACTTCTCAACTGCTAGATGTGGCAGACTAGAAGGTGCTGGGGACTTACAATAAATTCCTTTGGGAGAACTAAAGCGAAAGCAAACTACTCAGCAAAATTACTCAAAATATTCAAGAACATCATGACCCATGGAAGAAAGTGACTTTGGAAAGGTACGTTTTCTGTCCAAGAAGCCAGCTATCAGGCCAGACGATTGAACATTATATGGCAGTTATACAACAAAGGTATCGTTAAATGTGAACAGTTAACACACAGACAAGCTGAGCAATACTGGGCAGCCATGTTGTTCTTTCCTTTTAATGGCCTTTACCAGCCAAACGTAGCAAAGTCCACAAAGAGAAAGTAACCATACCACCAGCCATAGCCAGTATTACTTGGGGCCTTAGGAGCACGAAGTAGCTCTAGAGGTAAAGACTTGAAGAGTGAATCGCATTGTGTCTTTGTTGTCTTTCCACATATCAGCCAACTTCCCAGCAGAAAATTTAGAGACGCACCAGAAGCAATGATTAGTATTTTCAAAGAGTGTCTGGGGATGTAAAAGTGCTGTCATAGTCTTCCTTGTTTCACAGTTACAAATGGCCCGCTACAGCAAAAATATTTTATGACCTGTATGATTGCTTTTCCACAAAATGCCAACACTGTCAAGGAGTAAGGAAGCCCTATACCCAGAGTTTGAGGTTTTTTGCAATGTGTTGAATGGCAGCAATTCTGGTTTAAAATGAAAAAGAGATTTGTCTTAGAAGGGGAAACCATTTATCCTCGCAAGGCACAGGTTGTGCAATGTGTGGAATGTCATCGCCCATCTCCCATCCAGCTTTCTTCACCCTCTACGTGATGATGGAGGTCCTGCCTACTTGCCCTGGATGAATCAGGGACCATAATGAGATTTCCAGAGGCATGGCTGGAGCCTACGGCTCTTTCCAGACACTTCCAAAGATATTTTAAGGGCAATCGAGACACATAGACTTGTCATGAGCTCCTCTGCATACTTGAGGCTGAAAGATACCATTTTAAAGGTCAATATTTGAAAGTAAATGCATAGACTATAAATAAGTACTTGAAAGGCCTTTGCAAAATTTTTTTGAGGTGATAAATGTTGAAGATTTGCCTCTTGTCTCCTACCTGGCAAACATGACTATGAGAAAGCACAGTGCTGTTCACTAACGAACAAAGGATGATGTAAATGAGATGTTTGGGAGGTACTGCTTGAAACAAAATGTAGGACTCTGTCTGCCCACATATTGTGTGTATTATCTATATTATCTGTTACTAATGGTACTGAGCTGCATTGTCTTACAGGAGAGACTCAGAAAACACAGAATTAACTAATGAAGAGGAGCACAAAAAGGCAAAGGCAAAAATAGGCCAAAAACCAAGTGACGGACCTTAGCAAGATTCTTCAGGGAAAGAGGCATTCTTCAAATAATGTAATCTCAATAGGTAGCTAGGTAGCTGGTATTCAAATTATGCAGTTCTGGATTTTGCTAGATATCGCATGGGCAACAGAGGGAAGAGTGCCAGCTGCAGCAAACCATCACCTCACACCTTTCCTGGGACCCTGCAGTGGCATAGCTCACAGGAGCATGGTGTTCTGCTCTTTCCAGACCTTGAGATGCTATGAGCTCTGGCAAAAGCGGGAGTTGAGCAGTTTCCATATTCTTCAGAGCATATATCCTGCTTTTTTCAGGCCTTTCTTTAGTCAGTGTTGGTAGTTTATGCTATTCCTCCCTGCACTAAGTTGAAAAGCAGGCTATATCTGATCTTTGGCCATTTCCACTGTTACAATGCCATTTACAGGCTCTCTATAGATTTTAATGTGCACAGGGACTTCCTTACAGGATGTGGTAACAGAGTCGCAGCTATCTTCTTACAGTGTTTCTCTTCAGGCTAGTTAATAAAATCATATCCTGGAGGCTTAGAATAGTATGTTCAGCATCGCTCATGTTCCTCCTTCATTTGTATTTAACTGCATCATGTTTTAAATAAAGGACCCTATTAATTCTGTTTCTTTTCTCAAAGTCTGTAAGTCTGAGCAGCAGCCAGTTTCCACGATTTATTTTCCAGCATCTCATACGTGCTACTTGGTTGTCAGTGCCTCTGCCAAATACTCTTATTGCACCTTCATGATGCACCAGTGGCTTGCTGGCCATAACCCTCACTATGAGTCTCACCACATGGTAGGGAAAGCTTGATTTTGATTCCCACTTCAGGCTGAGCTGCCTGGGGGTCCTGCCTCCATGTTTTGTCCCAGCTCAGGCTGAGTAGGATGGTGGGAAATCATCGGTAATTACAGTGCATAGCTGTGGCACATCTCCTTGGGAAAAACTGCTCCCAGCTCTGCGATGGAGGATGATTGGAGTGAGTACACGCAGTGTCATCTCTTCCTGCTCAAGTCTCTCTGCTGCTGGACAGAAAGCAAATAGAAGGCAAATCATCTGTGTGCCAGACATTTGCATCTATAACACATGATAAGCATGTTGCTGTCAGCGTTTTTCCAGTTCCTACCACAGAAATCAGCTAATTAGATTGGTTTAGGAGGAGTTAAAAGAGAATTTCCATATATAATTTTAAAAGATACTTTCTTCTCTTTGTCCTATGTTAGGTTCTTAACCTTCTTTTTTCTTTTTATTTTCTCCTCAGTTTCTTGCTGTGTGGTCAGGAGATGGACTCTTTTGTGTCCCATTCAATATCCAAGACTCACTCACATGTTGCTCTTGACTGTCCCTGACTCAGATATTGTGGGTGTCTGGGTGGGATTTGGGTTTCTCTGTACAGTTCAATACTCCAGCTGATCTGAGAGATTCCAGGTTATATTCCACCAGGCCTGTCTGCTGATCTGCAGTTTGATTCAAAGGCTTATTTGAACAACAGATGATTATGAAGATGTAAATGTAACTAAATCCTTTCCAGACTCAAATATTTTAGATTTAAGCAAACTTGATAGGCATTTATGCTTTTGTATTAAATTATGACTATAGGAAGATTTGCTATGGCAAAAATTGTAATTCTTACTGAAATGCTTCTCTGAAAGCCTTTGAAGAAAGAAACTCCAAGGACTGAAATCCAAACATTTACTTGGCAAATGGATATGCCAGCATCAGTCCTGTTGGTGCTGATTTAACTCTGTTTCCCATGGTAGACCTTCAGAGATCTCACGGATACTGCAGCGTACTGACAGCAGGCACATTCTGGATTTGAGCTGCCTGCTGAGGCTGGCAGCTAGAGCAGAGATATCAGCAGGTTTTCTGAGCTGAAGAGTGTCTCTGATCATCCGCCTTGCCCATGCAGGTTACAAAATGGCTCTAGCTGCTAACAGCTCTCAACTTGGATTGAACAGAAACTCAAAGCAAGGAAAGGGCTTAAGCCTGGTACCAGCACTGCAGGATGACCACTTTCACTTCCAGAAGCTTCAGAAAACAACGTAGTGAATTCTAAAACATTATCCATAATTAGATGCAGGAGGTTCACCTCAAATATGCCTCTAATCAACTTTATCTGACTTAATCCAAATACCTTAAAAAAAGGAAAAAAAAAGAAAAGCAAGTATAAATCTATTACAACTGTTAGCTCTATACTTACTCTTTGTGCCACTTTCTGCTTGCAATTAAGGTGAAAGTCACCCTGTTCTCAATGAAGCTCTGTGAGGATTGTCCCCTTTCCACTATGCTCCTGCTTAGTTGCAAGTGTTTCTTAGATTTTGACTTTTGCCCTCTACTAGCTGTGGAGGAGCATATTAAAAATAGGGAGAGCATGGTCTGGTTAGAAAGTTTTCATCCAGATTTGTCAGCCCAGGCTGCACTTTCTTAAACACTCCCTCAACAGTTTTTTTCTTTGTCAGTATATTTAAGATTTTATTTGCTCTCCAGGTCTCAGTAGGTTGCACTAAGTACAATACAGACACCTGTTGGCAGACAGACCCTAGCACAAAAACTTTTTAAGTTAACAAGATAAGACAGAAAAATGATAAGTAAGAAAGGAAAGAAAAAGAAGATATATTATTAAAAAACATTAAGATGTGGGACAGAAGCACGGGAATATCAAGACACCTGTCTAAAATCACACAGGAAGTGTGGCAGAGGCAGAAATTACATCCAGGTCTTCCCTGTTGAGATCCAGAAGCATGTGAGCTGTCTGACCGCCATAGCATATACCATAGACTATAAGATTTTATTGGGATGGCCTCTGCCAACACTGAGTGTTGTGTATGTTGCAGATAACACTTTCTGGAAGGTGTTCTTACTTGAAAGTGAAAATCTGCATCCTTTCTCCATGTAATCTAAAAGAAATCAGTTAAGCAGGCTGTATTTCAATTGCAAGCTTGCTGCTGTTCACGAAACAGCTTAGGCTGTCCTCTCGTAGTTTATGATGTCAACAGGCCCCCTGATTGAAATACAGCCTTGAAATCCACCTCTTTCTTCCAGACCCCAGTATATATTATTCTTGTAGTTTTTAAAGACAGCTGTGTGAATTAATGAACTGATCTGAGAATCAAGGTTGGCCAAGAACGCCATTTAAAAGTCATGTAGATGACCTCATAAAAACTGCAAAGAATGCTTACAGCTTGCTTGTAAAACAAATCTATTCCTTAATAACTCAAAATGCCCACATAATTCAGTACACATTTTAACCCGAGTGATTGCTTCATAAGAGAAGATGAAAATTTCCCATGAAAAAGACATTTAACCAGTACAGGCAACTATAAACTTTAATTGATATTTCACAGTATGTACAAGTTTGCTCTCCAGGGAGTGTAGAATATCATTTTTGCACCTGCACTCTAACTGCAGTCTTATAGTATTTCAGCCATTAAACATTTTTCATTAAAACACTTCATATAGAATTAGTATAATCTGATTTTAACAAAAGCATTCTATATATAGGTTTTTCACACCATATTAATGCAGAACTGTTAGAACTGGAGAAGCGGTATTGTGCAGGCAAACCCCAGATTTTAGTCCATGGGGGTGGTCTGTACTCAGAGCACTGTATTTGTAAAACATATTTATGGTAATGTACTTGACTGTATCGGAGAAGAAAGGTATTTCTAATAAATTAGGTTTTTTCCACATGAATTGCTTTTTTTGCACTAGATTTCCCCAAAGAAATTGGGGAATCTAGTGAAATAGCAGTTTATGGTATAGCACAATGGTATCACATTCTTTACAACTTCCATCCTCGGCAGTCATAAAATCTAACAGTAGAAAGGGTGTTTGCATATTGGGCAGCAGAGGGAATATTTTTGGATGGCTATAACTTAGCAAATCTGCAGAAATATTTGTCTTATGGTTTGTATTTTATAGCTGTTATCTAGCTGGCAATCAGAGGTGAACAGCTGTGCAGTTTTAAGACGTATGATTTTAAAACAATGAACTGGAGAGGCCTTGCTAAATGGTTCAAATTAGATGTGGGTAGTAGCAAACATCACAGGACTTTTCACCTTGTGTTTGAGACAGAGATCGAAGTTGAAAGTGCTCTACAAACTCAGTGAAGGCAGCACCTCCTTAGTCATTTGTAAGAGACCCTTGAGAATATCAGCAGCACAGAGCTAAGGTTTCCTTGAAAATATTTTCTGAGATTCTGTGAATCTTTTACGTGCAATATTTCTTTCAGATAGTTCTTGCAGGCCCTTACCCCCCAAAAAATTTCCCTTGCAGAAGAGCCAAACTTCATGGGCACTGCTCTCCATACTCTTGACAATGATTTTACTGTTTGAGCAAAGTTGAAAAATTGAGAAAATAAGATATGTAGAAACTTGAAGGGATCTCGGTTTCACAAAAGCCAGTAAATGACAAAGTTTCCAGCATACACAATCTACAGTTTGTACAGGACCACAGGGAATGGTGGTTTGCCTATGCCTGTGACGAAAATATGAGACACAGTTTGTGTTTATTAGAGGTACAGGGAGATATGGTTGTTTTATATAAAAATAACTCTCTCTATACCCCACAGACCTACAGAGGAGGTGTATGAAGGCATGACTGACTTTGTAATAATCAGCTTCAGACCACACACAGGAATAACTTTAGGCAAATGGTTTTTTGCCCATAAGACGAACACAAAATATAGTTTAGGATTCAGAACAGTCCAGCAAACAATATGTAAACATTACAGCAAAAACATTTGGGAGGGTGGTGTGGCACATTTTCCCACCCGAACATTTCTGCCATCATTTTCTTCAGAGAACACCGCCGTCCTCATGATGGGGAGTTGGTCAGATCTGTGCTGAAAGCACCCAAGATAGACAGATAATTAAAGTATTTTTCCTTCCATTATCCTGAAGAAGAAGGTTTTTACTTTCACAGCCACGGAGACACTGAGTGAGCTCTTATTTTGCTCTAGATTTAGCATCAGATAAACTGCTTAAATTTCATGACTTTCAGGTGATCTCCTAAATCTTTTTGAGCCAAAGATCTCTACTGCACAGAAAAACGTGCAGAAACAGTCCATGGGGTTGCACGACTGAGTGTTAGTTGTGCTCTTGTTGCCGATATTTTGTCCCTGGGCTTGTCCTACTCATGTGAATACTTGGCAGTCCTCGGTCTCCTCCTTCCCTGAGTCTCCTCCTTGCCCATGAGTACAAGGTCTTAGGACATTTTTACATATTCTGAGTAGGTATTTATCCTTCAGGAACACTTACACCAGCTCACCTATCACATTGGCTTTTAGTAATAACTCTTTTTTAGCTGTGTTTTTAGCTGGTGTGTTAAAACCAGTGACTTTGCTGGGAACATTTATGGTCTATTCAACATGATAGGAAGAGCTTAGGAGACTCCTCATCTGCCCTAACTCAGTAACCACAGGGCTAGGCTACGCTTTGAAGAAATCCCAGGACTGTCAGCACTACACCACCAGTACAGTCCCACGCTGATCACTTCACTACCAGGGAGTTGCTGGGTTCCTCTGCACATGTTTGGCAGACTAACAGAAATGTATCATATTTGTGAGATTTTTTTTTCTTGTGTTGGCCCATTGGTCCCTCTGCAGGACAAGGTGAGGTTGGGTTTCTAAAGCTATTCCAAGGTTCATTCCAAGTAAGATCTCTGGATCTGAAGTGTTGTGAATGTAGCTAATGGCTGGTGGGGGAGGAGAATGCCATCTTAGGCAAACAGGGTTTTACGGCACCTATCAGGGGCCCAAGGCAGTGCAGCTTGCAGGTTGCAGTCAAAGCAAGGTGCGAGGTGCAGCAGTCCTCCTCCCTGGGACCCACATGGCAATCTGGCTGAACAGCTGAAGCGGTGATGTGATCGGTTACAGTTCAGAAGAGAGGGGATTGCTAGGTGATTGAGTAAGGCTGGTTGTTGAATGATGTTTATCCCATAATACTTTTGAAGATAATGGGAAACAGTTCCTCTTTCCTGGCTAATTTCCCTAGGTACCCATTGGAGAATAGTGAGGAACAGAACCAAGCTGGGGCAAAAAGCACTTCGGACATTGTTTCAAGGAAAGGATTCCTAGTTATTTCTTTTTTTTTTTTTTTTAATGCAATAAAGCCTACAGAAATAAGCCCAATGCAGTGGTTAAAGATGCTGGAACTTGGGAAGCAGCACAGCAAGAGACCCCCCTGCTCTCCTCACTTCGGTGGTAAGAATCTTACCCTTCAGATGTCAGAGACACTCACTGTGGAACGTGCATATGAGATTTTAAGAGGATTCATAGAATCATAGAATGGTTAGAGTTGGAAGGGACCCCTAAAGGTAATCTAGTATGTCCCTGCAAGGAGCAGGGACATCCCCAACCAGATCAGGTTGCTCAGAGCCCTGTCCAACCTGGCCTTGAATGTTCCCAGGGATGGGGCATCCACCACCTCTCTGGGCAACCTGTTCCAGTGTTCCACCACTCTAATTGTAAAATTTTTTTTCCTTATGTCCAGTCTGAATCTACCTCGCTCTGTTTTAAAACCATTACCGCACATCCTATCAAAACAGATCCTTGTCAAAAGTCCCTCCTCAGTTTCTTTTTAGGTCCCCTTTAGGTACTGGAGGACCACTACAAGGTCTCCCCGGAGCCTTCTCTTCTCCAGGCTGAACAGCCCCAACTCTCTCAGCCTGTCCTCATAGGAAAGGTGCTCCAGCCCTCCTATCATCTTCATGGCCCTCCTCTGGACTTGCTGCAAGTACCTGGGAGCACAGGCAAACAATCCTTTTATAAATATTACTTGTAAGGAGAGGAAAATACTTCTACTGCTTACAGAATTTTCAAACAACAAAAAATATAAATCTTGTCTAGGAGGCAAACCAAGCTAGGTGACTTTAACTATCAGTGAAGCCTGTGGGAGTCTCTGGGAGGTATTAAATTGAGAGTAGGGGATTATTTTGTTCTGTTTTGGTTTGGTTTTCCATCCCACAGCTGCAGATGAAACTGGTCCCCTAGAACATCACAGAGAAAACAAAATGCACAAGAAAAAATCTAAAGCTCACTGCTATTTATTATCTCTTTGTCAGACAATATCTACTTCTCTGGGTATAGCTTAAAGGGACATTTTGTGGGCAAACTCAAATGCAGAGCAAAACAGCATAATAGCTATGGCAGCAAACTGGGATAGAGGGTACTTGGCTATATTGCATGATCTTCTGCAAATTGCTCTCCTGTCTCTGTTATTGCTCCAGCCTCAGTTTGCTTCACCCAGGCAGATGGTAATATCTCCAAGCCTGGGTTGATCTCTCACTATGGGTCAGTAATGCCTTGTATGGAGGCTGTTGTTGAAAATCTTAATTCACAGAAGTTGAAGGTTGATGGCTAAATTCCTATTGACTTCAACAGAGTCAAAATTTTAATCTTGCATTTTGAGGAAAAGGTTTAAAAAGAAACTTACCTTCTTTTTAACATAGGTTAAATCTTAGATCATACTCTAATCCACTACTTACTGTATGCAAGTCCAACAGGTTCTTTTTGACAGTGTTTATGCCACAGACAACTATATTATTCTTTGGATGCTGTTGTAAAGACAGAGACCAGCAGACTGTTCTCTTAATGTGCTCAGATACTGTCTTGAACTCCATTTGACAAGGCTGATATTTAGCAGGGCAGCGATAGTATATTGATAATGTAGGAAGGATGATCTGTCTGATAGTAGAAGAAAAACAAAAAGCTAAGAATAAAATAATGTGTTCATAACAAACCATTTTCCTTTCTAATTAAATTGCTTTTAATTGCACTTCTTACACATCTAGAACAACTTCATTATTATGCTTGAAATGGAATCGATTCTGTACTTATTCCCATATTTCAAATGTTAATTTTTCTTGATTATGTGTGAAATGAGTTTATCTATGGAGAAATCAATCAGTTCTGTCCGTTTGTACAGTTCACATCTGTGATGGTAGCCACTTTTATAAATAAGACACAGTAAATTCCATAATCTGTGAAATAATTTTAGCCCAAATGAGCATTTTGTGCCCTTCTTTCATGGAGATTGTGTAAAACCAGGCACACATGTTTCAATAGTAACTGTATCCTTACTGAGAGAGGGAAGTTTTGCATACTGTCTTAAATCAATCATTCTTGCATAGTTGAATAGGGCTGGGTACAGCAAGCTGAGCAGCCAATTTAAGGCCAGATCTCTCTTTTCTCAGGATCAGGAATTTGCATTTTCTCTTCTACCTGACTGGTTTGTTGGGGGATTTTTTTGTTTTTTTTTTTGCTTGGGCACAAGTTTCTGTAACATTTCTTACAGAAACGCAGCTGTTATCTATTGAAATATAAGTCATTGTTCATGGATCACATTTATAATCCACCCTACCAGTGAAATGCATAATTGTATTTGCCATATGTGAAAGCAATTACAAAACTTTGTACAGAAGAAATGCCTTCAAGTGTCTACTTGGCTAACTAAGCGTAGTCTGAGTTGTGTATTTGGGAGCAAAGCTAAATTTTCTTAAAAGTAGCTGTTGATTCCTACTAATGGGCCAATACTGAGAATTTTAAGTATGTATATAAACAACCAGAATTTTTGCCATCCTGGTTTTCTTACTCCATCCATTTTTGTCCATACAAGTTGTTGGCTTTCAGCTAGCATAGTTCTACTGATTCCAGGGAAGATATATGAATTTATTTCAGCCACAGATATGGACTCTAATACTCAGGTTATATTTTCTCCTTAAAAAACCAATAATTTTTTTTCTATCCTTGCCTCAAGTCTTCTGTATATCATTCTTAAAAGACAGGCTTCCCATTCCTGATGTATTTTTGATGAAAGCTACTTTTCAGGGTCTGATCTCATTTTCTTAGTCTGTAGACTTATTTATAGGCTTTCGTATAAGTAGCTACATAATTTTAAAATGTCACCAAAAAACCTCAAAAAGACCTCTTCCTCCATTAACAGAAATTCTTTGCCCAAGTCCTGTTTCAAATTCACAGGGTCTGTTCATGTAACACTGGTCATATTCAGTATAAGTAAGAGTCAGAGGTTTGGTCCTCTACACTTCCCTGTTTTTTCGAAAGCAAATATTCCATAATAGCATTTCTGGGGATCTTTTGCTCAGTGCTGTGTAAATCACCTCCATCTTTTTAACAGGATTTTGATCACATAACTTAATACCAGAGAACAGCTCTCTTATGTTAAATGTGAGTAGGTCAAGGCTTTACATTTTAATGTGTCCTTTATGCTTATTCTGCTCTTCTGCTGTAGTGATTCAGGGCATTAATATATCATGTTGCCACCCAACCAAGTATATCAGAACAGCTTTGTGGGGTTGATGTTTTGTATTCTTCCATGAATCAACCTAAAAGAGCTTGCCATTCACTGCCAGGGTGACTTGGACTTAGATTCTTGTCATAGATTAGCCCTGATCAGGACCAGACTACACAGTCTCTCTCTCACTCCCCCCACCCTTCAAGGGAATAGGGAGAGATAATATAAGAGAAAAAAGGCTCAAGGTTTGCGTTAAGGACAGGGAGAGATCCTTAAAGTTACCGTTATGGGCAAAACAGACTCGACGTGGGGAAAACTATTTGTTTATCATTAAAAACAAAGCAGGATAATGAGAAAGAGAACGCGATAACTTCCCCCCACCCCTCCCTCTTCCCAAGCTTAACATTATCTCTACCTCCTTCTCCCCTGAGCAGCACGGGGGGGAAGAGAGAATGGGGGTTATGGTCAGTTCATCACTTGTCGCTTTATGCCGCTCCTTCCTCGTTGGGGCAAGAACTCCTCACATTCCTCCCCTGCTCCAGCGTGGGGTCCCTCCCACGGGCTACAGTCCTTCGTGAAACTGCTCCAGCGTGGGTCATTTCTTCCATGGGGGGCAGTCCCTCCAGAATGGCTGCCCCAGCGGGCCCTCCACGGGCCACAGCCTCCTTCAGGCATCTGCCTGCCTTGACATGGGGTCCTCCACAGGCTGCAGGGGGATTTCTGCTCCTCCGTGGGCCTCCATGGGCTGCAGGGGGACAGCCTGCTTCACCATGGCCATCACCACAGGCTGCAGGGGAATCTAATAGGAGTGACGTTACTCCTCCTTCTTCATTGACCTTGGCACTGTTTCATCATTGGGGAAAGAACTCCTCACACTCCTATCCTGCCCCGGTGTGGGGTCCTCCATGGACTGCAGGTGGATCTTTGCTCCTCCATGGACCTCCATGGGCTGCAGGGGGACAATCTGCTTCATCATGGTCTTTACCATGGGTTGCAGGGGAATTCTGGCCAGGAGCAACTTTACTCCTCTCCCTCCTTCTTCACTGACCTTAGTGTTTGCAGCTGTTTCTCTTACAAGAAATTCTTCACAACAGGCTGGCAGACGCCTCTCAGGATCTCTTCCCATCTCATCTCCTCTCCATTTCTTGCAGCCGGGCCGAGCCGAGTCAGGTCCAGTCGGCTACCCAGCGGGAGGCCAGAGGGTGAGGCCTGCAAGGCCCACAAGGCTCGCGCCTCCTCCTCTCTGCCCCTGCTCAGCGTCTTCACATCTTCTTCTCCTTTTTTTTTTTTCTATTTTTCCCTTTCTTAAATACATTATCACAGAGGCGTTATCAGGGAACGTTCTGCTACCAATGGGCTTGGCCTTGGCCAGCAGTGGATCTGCCCTAGGCCCGGCCGAGTCCACTGGACAAAAGGGAAACTACTTCTAGAAGCTTCTTACAGAAGCTGCCACTGTAGCGCCCCCCGCCCTCTACTAAATAAAACCAGAACAATTCTCCTGGACTTTAACCTGCTGAGTGTTGAGGAGCTTAGGAATTCAATGGGAGCCCACTGTCTACCAAAAGTTAGGAACATGAGGCTTTTAGTTTACTCCTGTGGCACAGTTGTGTGTTTGCTGAGGGGTTACAGGTTTTTATCTAGTATCTTTTCTGTTAATATTATTTATATTTTATTTCTGTTAATATTATTTATATTATTAATATTATTCTGTATAATCAGATTAAACAGTAATGATGTAAAACACTTCCCTACTGCCCACAAAGTATGGCAAGAAGGAAATAGTACTTACTTACAATATTGATATATATTAGACATGCCTTTGTATATGATTAAGGATTAAAGGTATATCAGAAAAGTATTGTTTGTATTTTAAGACATACACCTAATAAAACAGGGCAATTCTTAAGGCAACACGCTCACTGCTACAGAGAAGTTGGGTGCCGGGGTACATATGTCCTACTCCTAGCTAAAGAAACCTGCATTTTGTAAATCTGAGAGGCAAGAAATTCTCTGTGGTTGTCTTCAAAAAAGTGCAAATCAAACAAACTGCATATCCCTAGATGTGTCTCATTGGGTTACCCAAGGAAGATGAGAAAGAGGAGAATGAAAGACACGTTTTCCATGTTGATAAAGATTGTTTGTTAACCAAAATAACATTGAATCCTCATTTCATCAGAAACGTTCTCACCTTTTTATACTTTTCATGACAAATAATTACATATGCACCTGCAAAGGCAGGCAGCTTTCAAAACTGGCTTCCCAAGTCAGTGACACCGCTTTTCATTCTTTTCCCAAAGACTAACATCTGCCAGAGATCAACGAAAGCATCAGTGTATTACAGATCTAACTGTTCTGAGGCAAGGCACTTAATTTTCCCTTGGGTAAACAAAGCCAATAATGGATAAATACTGTAGGATCAAATATCTTCAAACTAGCAGAGTTGTGACTGCAGACTTTAATCCACATCAGAAGTGAAAGAGAAAAGAGAGCTAAAAATTGTGGCAAAAGGTTTTTAGTTGCTGGGGAGTTGGAAATGATAGATTACCGCCACTGCTGGTATAAAATCTTAGACGGACTTTTTGAGTAGAAACACTGAAATTGAAGAGCCTGGCTTAAAGCATTCAAAGTCAGAGTTATTCAAGTAATTATTTCATATTTAATTAATTATTTTAATAATTTTTCAAATAATTTTGTCATCTACATTTTCATTGTGACTGTAGTACTGCCTTACCCTGACTGTAGCAATATGCTGGGCCCACATGCAGCGGCTTGCTGCTGTGTCGCAGTTCCAGACAAAGTCTGGCCTGCACATGAACTTGTGGCACTGCTGCCATTTTAGTGCACAGTTGCTGCCGTATCTGCAGAGCGGGTTCCTCGGGGAAAAAAACCAGCCATAGTTTGTCCTTAAATTTAGGGACCTGGATTCTCTGGGGATAAATATTCTAAATTAAGGCTGATGAAACCTCATGACTGTTTGCATAACAGTAAATAATTTTTAAATATACGATACTTTAAAGCCTCATCAGCCAACTTCTATAAAAATGAAGCTTTTAAGCAAAAAAAAAAAAAGTTCTGAAATCTATTTTAAATAACAATGTGTATCCTTTGCAAAGTCATATTTGTGGTTTTTAGACGTTGATACAGTGAGGGTGGAAATAATTGTGGGGAGCATAGGCCTCCAGAACCGTTCAGTGTCTGGAGTCTCCAGCGGCTCCATCTTCAAGAAGACAGAGTAAAAAAAAAAAAGAAAAAAGTCCTACATAAATTAAATATTTATTCTATATTCTCAGCTGGCAAATGCATCTTTTTCAAGTTTGAAAGAAAGCAGTTCACTTCTTTTTTTAAGCACAAAAAAAATATTGTTTTAAAGTGAATGCCTTTCTTCAGAAGTTGTTTTTGTACTGGAATGACTTGCAGAGGTTTGAAAGTTAAAAGTTCAGTCTTGGCCATAGATAGCTCCAAGTAAGGAATGTGTGTGTTGTCTTGTTGAGAAAATACTGATAAAAAATTAAAAGGGGATACAGTCTCATATTAAGAGCCATCTCAGGCACGTGAAATCTGGGACGGGTAGATACAGTTTCTTTCTCTAGCTTGTTTATTTGTTCCACAGGCAGGCACTGCCCAATCCAGTATGTCGGAAAGGGAATGGTGAATCTTGCCAAGAGCCTGGCTGGGATGTCCTCGCTCTTCTCGTCACATGGTGAGGACCTGTGTGATGTGAAGCTTGCAACCTCACCTGCAACCTCACATCTACACAATTTGAGACAAAACCTAGCCCAAAGCTGTAACCATCAAGTAGCTTGTTATTTATTCTTTGTGAAGAGACAGTAGACCAAATATCGGTGCATAACAGCTCTTCTGGATGCCGACCCGCCTCGATCAGTAGGGCACAGTTAAACCCATAAGACCTTTCTCCTTCTCGCACAGTGTGCAAATTTTCTGAACTGTTACTTTGCCTAGTTCTGGCTGACAGGAGGACTGAACCCCAAATCAAAGCAAATGCATGGTATGAGGCAGCTTTTCTCTTTCCCTCAAATAGTGCCAAGGTGCTTCACGCTGACCCACCAAAGGTCGTGGAAGCTGTAAGCAGAAAGTTATTTGCTAGGCATAAAGGGTTACTCTGGCTCAGTAAAAACATTTGAGTGCAAGAAGACCTTCCTGAGTGGCTATAAAACATCTCTTTAAAGGACTAAATGAGATGAACTGCTGGGTATTCTCTGCATTAAACTGAGGGTATATCAAGAATGGGTTACTAGTCCAATTTCCTTGGACTAGACCGTTCACACAGCATAAAGGAAATAAAGTTGGACTTTACTGTAAGCTGCTCTTCCTTACCTTGAAGTTTTGAAGACAAGATGACAATAGTTTCCTAAGTGGCTTTTATTATGTTTTGAGACCATTTTAGCCAAATGTCTGAACTTTTGGAGGCTCTTGACTGCGTTCACTGGTCTGCTTAAAGCAAAACCAAATGTTAATCACACAAAATATTTTTTTAAAATCTTGGATGTTATCTTTAATTAGTATCTCTGACTGTCTTGTAAACATGCTTCCTTACAGGATTCATGGGCCCTAATGGAGAAGCTGGGAACAGAAACTTCTTGGGTTCCACCCCCGTGCTCTGCCCTGCACAGACATTCCCCTAGCTTTATGCAAGGGCTTTGCTGGTGTTTTGCTTTATGCTCATCCAGAAAACAGGGGTGAATTTGTATGTGCAAAAATGGTCTACCTCTTTTGCAAGAAATAATATGAGGTGGGTGGAAAAGCAAGCCATTCCTCCCATTATAACGGCATGCAGGATGCTGATACTAAACTGCAGACTATAGCCTGCCTTTGTAACTTAACACACAGAGTCTTCCTGGCATGAAAAACACTTGTAATGGCAACAGCACAATTAATATCGGACTTTCAGATCTGCCCTGCTCTGGTAGATCTTCTGCTTTTTTGAAGTAAAAGGAAATTTTACCACTGACTTCAGTGAGGGTCTGGATACTTTAAAAAAATGTTCCATTTTCATGGCCTTGTTTGCTCCATCTGCAACTATAAAGGAGCTCAGCTGTATGGAGTACTTTGCACTAAGCACTCTTTTCCTCCATGCCTATTAAAAGAGTAAAGATGTTTTCCTTGGCTAAGATATTCTTGTTTTTACTTCTGTGCTTTCATATACTTTTGAGGTCAGTTGGGGCTGGCTTGTCTGAGCTCAGAAGAAGTTTTTGATTAATTAGTAGAGGCCCATTTCAAGATGTTGCTAATAATTGGTAAGGATGGATTGAATCTTTTAAAAGGAAAAATCACTACTCAGCTAAAAACAGAGAAACATGTACCTTACTTCACTGAAAGATAAATCTAGACACATAAACAAAGCAAAGAGATGAACAGTGCTCATTTATGTTAGCTTACAAATCTGAAAGATCAAAGAACTTACAAATAACTAAAAAAACCTCTGCAGCAATTTGTTTTTATCTGATGTTTCTGTTAGTCAAGTATTTCAGCCTCTGTGAAATATTACAGTAACCATAACGCCAATTAAATTTTCAACAGATTCTGATAAGAAGTGGGTAAACTTCTAAACTTCCTGTGTTGTGGAGGAATTTTTATTTAATTGACCAGGTCTATATCCCACACCAGCTTAAATCCTTATGCTGATGCAGCTATGTTTTCTCAGGATTAGCTCTTCATGCTCAGTTTGATTAAAATGCATCTTAAAATTTGTTTGTGAAGCTCAAAGATACCTAAGCCATTTAGAAGAAAAAAATATGGAAATTAACTGAGGGACCTTTGGTCCCAGCTCTCTCCAGACCTTTCAAAATCTCTGTATTTTTAGGAGATTTATATTCTGAGACTCTATAAAATATAGCAGCAGTTTTGTAAACTTGATGGATTTGGTATGTATAAGACAAATAATGATTACATTGAAAATGTTGACATTTACCATCTGAGGGAAGCCTGCTTTACTATTTCTTCCTCTGCCTAATACATCAATAGCAGGAACTCGATGTTAAATATGAATATGCATGATTGTTGACAGAGATAAATTGGAAATGGTACAAAATCTAGAGACTGCTTCTCAGCATTGAAATGTGGAGGTAGCTTGAAAACAAAATATCTGTGAATCCTTGGGACTCATGAGCTAGTGTACTCTAACTGCATTCTTGGAAATATTGCCATCCAGACAGGGTGCTTCTGGCACTCGCATGCAGGCTGGGAAGATGACAACTGGAAGGAATGAGGCCCCAGAAACATCTGCCCTTGCAGCAGCAGGAAACTGATCCTGTGGGATATACATTTGTTATCCTACGTGACAGCTACTGCAACTCTGTGAATCTCAGACTCTCTCCTTGCTGTTTGGAGAGGATGAGCAGTCTTCCCAACTTTGCTTTCTGCCACCGTGCCATGCTTCTACTGGCCCAAATCAAACAGTGCATGCTTACCCATACCAAGCAGCAATTTCTTTCAAGTGTGTTTCTATTTATCACCATGAGCAAAGGTTTTAGGATCCTAGCATCCATCCTGTGAGAATTATGACCCTATAGCACTAACGAATCAGCACTTCCAGTCCTACAGCTTATTTCCAGACGTTCTTCTGGGAATAAGGAGGAAAAGAGAGATGTCCAAGATAAGCAGTTTATGGGTAAACAGCAATTTTATTAATAACTTAAAATATTCCTTACATGAATGAAAATGAAATTTCTGAAAGCTAGTTTAGTCTACCCACACACAGTTTATATATATTTCATTTAAATCAGATTTGCCCTGCCTGCATATGTGCTTTTAAAGACAGAAATCTGCTTTCTCCTAAAACCTTAGTCCCATTTCACTGAAATTTTCACACAAAATTTACTCCAGGAGAAAGCTATTCCCCTGTCCGGCTCACAGGATGTGATTCAGTTTATAGCTGCAGGATGTATTTAGCTGAGATGAACAGAATGATTTGCACAACATTTCATATCCTATAACGCATATATTTTGTTTTTATCTATAGCATATGAGGGATTTCTCTTTTATATGAAGTCCCAATAGCACTCTAAAAATGGGCTATCCTCCAGTTTCTACCATCAAAGACCAGAGAGAGTACACAACATGTTGAGAAGCACTAAAGAGGTAAGAATATTGCTCCTTTACTTTCTCTCATATTATTTGTTCATTCCTTTGGGTATCATGAATTCCTGGACAAATATTCAAAAAATCTGCTTCCAGAAATCACTTTATCAGTCTTGCCAGCACTGCACTTTCCTCGCAACTGTCAAGGCCAGCTGAATTTCTGTTCTGGTTACTATTCCTCTTCTTACAGTGTTCCTACAGTGCTCCAAGGCAGACCTGTGCAGCAAGTGAATAAAACTGGTACAGGTTTTGCAGAGCTTCCCTAGAACACATGCCCCGCAGTGATGAAATGATGACAAGAACACAGCATTATCATTTCCTCTGCCCTCTGGTGAAGCTTTATGACAACTGGCAGCTATTGTTTCACTTACTGTGGTGTAAGCATGGGGGTGGCTGACACATTTCAGGGCTACTCCAGTTTTCACATTATCATCTACTTCTGTTATCTTGGGATAGCTTCTTCCTTCACTTGTGCTGGTGTAAATTCAGAGTTATTTCTTTTTTATAGTAGTGTAAATGAGTAAAGATTTGCATTTCTTATGCCTGGATTGACTAATTCACCAGGATAATTTCATTTTGCTCCTGCTGATGTTGAGGAATCTTCTGGGCCTGTATTGGGTCATCCATGGCCATCACTATGGGTTGCACAAGCATGCTTACAACTGGCTAACACTGCAACTCTTATCTGTCCCTACACTGGGCAACATCTGGCCTTTAAATGAGGGACTGCAGGCTCACTTCTCTGCTTGATGCTGTCTTCATGATGTCAGAGCACGAGCAGCTGAGATGGCCTCCAAGCTGGGCAAACTCAAGGGATACAGCCCAGCCTCCTGTTCCTGCACAGCATAGTATATGCAGCAAAGAGGCCTTTCTCCCTTTCCTACCTCACTAGTTATATCTCTCATTCAGAATATATTCCTTTCCTACCTCACTAGCTATATCCCTTATTCTGGACCGGTTACACCTGCAATTTCAACAGTATCTTGAGCAGAGAGGCTCCAGATCGAGAGGCAACCAAGTTCACCTTCTTCACCTCTTCAGGACTTCTCTGGAAAGATGGATTGCTTAAAGACACAACGTCTAGTCAGCATCTTTCTGCAGACCCCAGGGGCCTCTAATCTCCCTGTGTTTAACTTTTTGTCATCTGCAGATACCAGTATCCATCTTGGGGATCACTTTACTCAGTCAATTAGTCCCACTGATTGAAGGGGACTAGTGCTAGCTCTGTTCAGCACAGGAAAAGTCTCCGGCCATGCACAGCCGTGTAATTTCAGTCCTCAGTACTTTCCCTACATATTAAACTTTAATAACCTCAGTGTGGCAGGAGTTCAAGTCTACTAGCTTTTGGTATGTTTCTGAATGTTAATGTCCATTTTCAGCTCTGCTGCACAGGAAAATGTCTGTTTATAAATGCTAACGATTTGCAGTTGGGATTTCTAATGCATCAAACACTATCAGTTTTTCTCCGCAGCTTTTTTTTGCTTGCTCATTCTTGCATGTTTCATTAAGACAATTTTCAATATAAATTTTGTTGTGGTTTTTATGACAGTCACCTGAGATGAAATTTCACAAATTTACAAACACAAACTCCAAAATGTACCCAGGGGTCTCATTTCCCTACACATAAATACTACAAATACTTTTTTAAAGTGTAGAAATGATTGGAGTTGCACATGTGTCATTTATTGCAAGGCAGCAAGTAGGCGAACTAAGAGAGGGCCACATACGGGCATGAAATCTGTCCCTACTGTGATTTACCCCTTAAATAAAATACATGCTGAGTTCCGTAAATCACTTGCAGGATCTTTGTAGAACAAGTGGTATATGTTATGACTGAGGCCTGCTAGGCAAGGTGAAGACAAAATGAGCAATGCCATGATGAAATTAAGAATTAAATATAGAGCAACACTCTTAATAGTGTTTCTTATGTACTTGCTTAGTCTCAGTCAGATTAGCAGGTAAAGAAACACATTAATACATTTACTTTGATGAAAGAATGGGAAGTATGTAATTTAATTTAAATCCACAAAAGCTAAGGAAATCAGGACTTAAGTCAAATAAGGAGCTCTGGCTGTAAAGCTGGAATCCAGATCTGGATCTGAACTGCCTCCAGTTGAAAGGATTTTGGCACTCAGGTGATTTTGATTTGATATGTGTCCTGAAGTGAAATTTTCTGCCCCATTTAGATACACAGCTGGATTTAAACCTACACTCAGACATGCAACTCATGGTCACTTTTACTGTTAAACCTAATACTCTGTGATGACATTTCATTTATAAATTATTGTCAATGCCCCTTATGGTCTGTTGCCTCTACTGAACTGCTTTTTTGGGTGGATCATGGCAATATAATAGATATGTGTGTATATATATATATATAAATAAACTATTCTCCTAGCATCCAAAATCCAACATAAAACTAAATAGACATACCTTAAGCAGTTTTTCTTCCTTTTCTGAGGATCAACTACAATATTTTAGATTCCATATTCCAACAATTGTGATGATCTGTCTATCCTTGAGATATCTTTTATCAGGAAGATCAAATAAAGATAGTGTAAAGGGTTGTGAAGCACAGTTACCAAGCCAAAATTTCTACTGACTTTCTACTGACAATAGTAGATCTGCAATTTGGTGTTTGCCTATACCTGTGAAAGTATGTGCCTCCAAGTGCTCATTTCTGAAAACTGACTCATAGTCTCAAATTTAACACTATTTTGGATTCTTCTAGGTAAAAGTTTAAACACTGCTCTTACAAAACATTAAATCAGAGATAATAGGACTTTTATCTGATGTATCTGAAAATAATATTAGGACAGAAAGACAATAGTGAAAGAAAGGTAGCTCTTTTCTGAAGGGGCACAAACTGAAAAGTGTCTGTTTTAACCAATATATCATGATCCTGATTCTGGATTCCTAAATAAGGAATCTCTGTTGTAAAATTTTTGTGGAATCTCAAATTACTACAAGAATATAAACATAAGTCATTGTTTACAGGATACTTCAGGAAATAATAGGTAAGTGAATCTTTCCCTAATAACGGCAATGACCTTTTTCCCATTAAATTTTGTTGAAAATGTCCTACTGTTACACCGCATCTGCATGTAGGGATTTTAAACGGAGCTCTAGGTCCAGGTCTTTGAGTTGGACATGAAAAGCAGCAGGGAAAATAAGAAGGTAAGATATGGCATCAGCCTGTATTAGCGTTTGCCAGGGTTCTCTCTTCTCATTTAATTTCCTGTGCATTTTAGATCTTAAAGCAGACGATATGGCTCATACACTAGTAGACTGTCCATCTGTTTGTGCAGCACCCAATGACAAATTTCAATCTGATAAAAATCTTTTTCTCTTAAGCTCTAGGTCTGGAGCAGCTTCATGCACTGGTGAGAAGCAAGACATTAAGGAGCATCTAGCATTAAATTTGTATCTGCAATGTTGATGTACACCACCGTTTTAACAACAGCATCATTTTATGATATGATACACTATCGGAAACTCCAAGAAATTATGTCTACTGGAGCTCACAGTGTGTAAATGCTCTGTAGTTCCTTTCTCAACTAACCATCATCTGCTTTCAGTGGTCCCTCAGAGTATTTCTGCTGTGACTTTAGGTAGAACCAGAAAGAATCATAAACTTCATTTCTTATTTAACTGACATTCAGAAATCAATAGAAGCTTATATCTAAATTGAAAGGTAATGGGCTGGAAAATAATAGATTTTTTTAAATGATTCTGTGGTCTCTAATTGAAATTACGTGCATAAAGGAATGAATCAAACAAAGTTCTCGGGCTCAGGGTGGCATCAGATTCACTGATGATCTGTACAACTATAGTCCTCTATTGCTTGATATGTTTAGTTAAGTACTTTAAAACCCATAAAGTTATTTGTGGTTTCAGTCAAATAGTACTACTCTAGAATCATGCTGGTGCGCTAAAGGATGGGAATTGTTCCACTTTTACTTTCCAAATCATGGAAATAATGGTTTTTTTTTTTTACTAAAACCAGTTTAACACTGAAAAAAAAGGAAATCATTATTCACTTTTCAAGTACACCCTTTAGAAGTCTGTAACCTGTTGATGTGACCAGCTCCCACAAAAAAAAAAAAAAAGCATAAAACCCCTCAAAATGTTACTGAGGCACCCAAACATTGCTAACTTGCTATTTGTTAATTATTCCATTTCCTAACATGGACTTGGAGGGTGCTCTAATTTAGCAGGGCAGAGCCAAAGGTTACGTTCGCCTGGTGTGAGTAGACATGGAGTTCTCAGATAGAGTTGCTGGGAGCAGACAGCACTGAAAGGAGCACCTGGCCTGGACTCCCAGCAGTGCATTAGTTAGAAACAGGAGAGAGAAACAATTGCAGCACTAATGAGCCCCAGGTGAAAAGACTGTTTAGCTAGACGCAGGTCTTTCCTTTCTTTTTTTTTTTTTTGGGGGGGAAAATGCTAATATTTTGATTGATGAGCCAAATTGTTTGGAATTCCTAATTGTTCACTACAATAAAACACAGCTTTTGTGTTCCTTACCTTTCAAACACAGGTTGCTCACTGCTAAAAACACATGTAATGATTGAGGGGAAGAAAATTCCAGACACATACTGGAAGCCGCTTGGTGAGATAAAACTCTGTATCATACTCCGTGTTTGCTGAGTGTTTATGAGTCGAAGCAGTGCAAAGGGATTCCCTATGAGCTAAAAATGGCTTATTAAGCATTTACAATACAAATTTTCATATAATTGCTTCTTTTGAGAGTTCAAATTCCTCTTTTCCTTTCAACCAAGTCTTCTTTTAGTGTGTCATTAAAAAGTGCTTTTGATAGCCACAAATATATGTACTAAATTACGTATGTGTTGATGTGGATAGGTTTACTCTGTCAAATTGTCATTCTAATGCACATGTATATGTACAGAGTGAGCTGTTAGCTAAAAGCAATGGTTGCTACCCTTTGACATTATTTTATTATTTTATTGATGGTTAATTTTATGTAGAAATATTTCAGACTTGTTAGCAATTAAAAAAAGGTAAAACAGTACTTATTACAGCAGAAGAGATTCTAAAAATGGATTGTCACATCAGCAAATGAGAAAAAGGTCCTCTTTCTGTCTCCTCCTTTATCAGTGTCATGTAGCTTTTGGCCACTGAAGGGATCCATATTTGCTTAAACATGGGGCAGATTTCAATTTTAACCACTGTGGTGCAGAAGTGTGTAAATCTGTGTTAATGCCTTGACAGAGGCACAGTCACCTCCATGGTACTGGAGTCATCCAGGTCCATGTCTAGGACTGCAGTCAGGATCTGACCAACCATAAGTCTGTTTCATGATTTTTCCAGAATGAACAGTCAAGCCAGGGTTAAAAATGGGCACTTGCTTTCTGCGTTTGCAAGGGCCTGGATCTAAGTCATTGAAATATTTTCCTGATACTGAAATATGAAATATTTTCCACTACCCACTCTTGCTGGCTTATGGCTTACCGTTTGCACCAGGTTAACCTATGTCAAGAAAAATGTCTTTGACAGACAGTGAAAGGAGTAGACATGATAGAAGACTTCATATTAACTTTATTCTGAGACAAATTGTACTTACTTCTTCTAATTCATGCAATAACTTCACTGCCCATATTTCAGCACAAGAAGTGAGTTCATTTTGACAGCACACGATTAGCAGCATGGACATGAAGTAGAAGCTATTCAGTGCAGGGCTGTAGCGAGTATGCTGTAGTTACATAGTTGCTTAGTGCCGTTAGGGTAGGGAGATTTATATGGGCTGCTTCAAAGCTGGTAGATGTCAACCTCAGTTCTTGGCCAATGTCTTTTCAAAGCAGTTGTGAGTGGCAATGAAATAATAATGGCAGACTTCACACCTGGACAGGGACAACAGTGTCGGCTAGCATGAGGTGTCCCAGTGATAAAATAATCCATGGAGCCCATAGCTGCCGGTGCAAATGAGGAAATGGAAACTAAAACCCCTAAAATCAGAAATTAAACTTGCGTGGGACTGGGCAGATAGAAATTAAATATTAGAGAATGTCCGCAGTAAAAACTCTCCAGTGTGAGATTCTGGTCATTTAATTTAACACCAGATCTAATCAATGTGAATAAGCTGAGGAAAATTCACTTTGTATTCAGCAAGGATAATCCATCATGATTCTTATAATACGTTGTATTCATTACGAGTGGTATGAAAACAGACTATACAATTTTTGGCTGGAAGTGTTAGGAAATGCACCTGCTGATAAGCCCATCAATTTTAATACACTAGGGAGCTTAGATGGACAAAATCAGAGTTATGAACCATCTCTGTAACCCGCAACAACCTTCTGGTTTTCCCCACAGGAGAGTAGTGACCCTACCAAGCTTTAGTGGCTTATCTTGACTATGCTCTGCCTAAAACAAAATCTCAGCTGCTAGACAGCTGTGAAAGTTCAAGCCCAATTTTTTTTTCTTGACATTGAATTTGAAGGGTGAATCCAAAGGTCTAACAGATCCATTCCATTGCCAAGAGTTTTTTTGCCAGTTGATATAAGTACGCATTGGATCTTCAGAAATTTCTCATTACCATGATGTCGGTCAGCCAAAATATAATGTGCTCAGCAGCAGAACTGTCACACACTTGCTCCATTTCTGCACCAGATGGATGGGTTCACAATAAATTCTCATCTTGATCCCTGGACTGAAAATCTCACATAAGAATTAACTTTTTAAAGATTTTTGGTTTACGAGATACCTCATCCCAGTGAGTTTTTAATTATCTCCCAGCCAGAACAGAATTACTTGAATTTACATCATGTTCTTCCCCTCCCTATACATGTAAGACACCAGCTTATTTTCCACTACAAGCTCTAAGCTACAAGCCTGTATTTTGTTGGCTCTTTACATCCATCTGGCCGTTTCAGAAACAATTTGCTTTTCCAAAGAAGGGTGTCTTTACTTACATCCAGGCTTGTTCCAAACTTTTATTGTTTAAGTCTTCAGCTTTGACTACATTTCAGCTGATGATTTTGTCTTTCTCATAACAGTTTTGGATGAGACTTCCAAAGATGAGTCATCTGAACCAGATTTGCCCTTGCTAATTTACTGGCTGCTGTACGGAGCTGGTTGACGAAATCTGACTGATTCATATGTTAATTAGAGGCAAAGTACAAAGTTAAAGAATTGTGGAAACAGGGATTTTTATTTTCCCTCGAAGAATCTTCACACAGATAACCAAAATCTTAGTTAGGATAAATCTGTTCTTATACCACCAATTAAAATTTCATACCGAAAAGTGTATCCTGTTAAAAGTGCAGTGCTCACATTTAGTTCGAAATGATGCTCCAGGGAACCAGCAGCAAACTACATGCACACTGCTGTGGCAGGGAATGCAGCACTTAAAAAATGAGGTAGGAGATAACACAAACCTAATATAATTTAGTATAAAAATGATCCTATTAGAAGCATGATGAGATCTCAGCCCCCCTGGAAATAAGGATATATGTTTGTGTAGAGCAATGATACGGTCCTGGCTGCTATGTTATACATCTTAATTAGATTACCTATTGCAGGAAGAATACAGTTGATATTGAAAATATTCCACTGAAATTGATATTGAATTGATATTGAAAATATTCCACTGATGACAAAGTGGCTAGCAGCAGGGTAGATGAGTTCAGGCACTGATTTACACCAGAGGTTTGTTCGGAGTTTTTTGATGTTTGACTGCATGCATGAAAGTGTGTTGAGCATTTGTAAAATCATTTCAGCAGCTACGGTTTTACAAATTGGAATTAAAATTCAGAGTAAACATTATTACAATAACTGCTTTTACTTTGATTTCTTTATGCATTTTGCACTACTGTTGATAGGATATTTAAATTAAAATTCATGAAAGTGTTCTAAGCTATAAAAGTTAAGGTCCAAGTCATGTAAATGGTTATGCAAGTATTACTGTATAGTAAAGATGTATCTAGCATACATGTATTTCTTTTAGTGGAAGAAAGTTTTTGTCATAGTAAAAAAAAAGTTGATTTCAGTTTCACCAATGATAAATGTTATTTTAATTTAAAATAAATTAATGGAATTTTAACTTATATACACATATGCATATGTATATATATATATACATATATGTGCATATATGTGTGTGTGTGAGAAGAGAACACATATACATGTGTGTGTATCCAGGACAAATTTTTCAAATATAGGAACCCAAGTGAGTGCTGACTAGGTGTATCAGAACAATGTAGCTGTTTTTATCTATGCATGTTTCTCTGGCAAACACACTGTATTTGTCACTGGGCTAATGAGCACTGGCGATGTGTATCACTAACACTGCCCTCTTCTACATCAGGCTCCTCAGTGTTGCACTGAGGAGACGTATCTCACATGACTAAAGGATACTAATTTCCTTAAAAATCCTGAAGGAAAAGTAGGCCTAGACAAAACATCTGGGCTTTTTATAACTGTGGAATTTCTATACAGGGGAAGAGAGCTTTGGCTGTGCATACAGTCTAAGTCCATTTATGTCTGAAAGTGTGTTTTCCTCATAATAAATTTAATTAGGCCTCAAGCTTTTTTTTTTATGTTTACATGAACATTTCAAATATAAACATTTTCAATTAAAATATTTTATTTCAGATCTAAAATGTTACTGATACTTAAGAAAACAGTTGGACAAAGCTTGCACAAGAATAAATTAAGATCATAAAAGCAGAAAGGAAGCAGAAAATTATCATTTTAAAACATAATTTCTCAAATTAAGAAAACCTGACCTTACTCATACTTATTTTAACTGAGTAGCTGAAACCAATGTGATACAGCCTTATTAACAGGGGAAAATAAAACAGTCATAGGGGCTTCATAGACAGATATTTAACAGTCATTGTCTTGGAGATACGTGCACAGAAAGCTTTTGATATCTGCCATGTACACAAGTGTCATTATTTTTCTTCCTAACAAGAGTTCACCTAATCAGGAGCAAGATGAAGGATCTTTTTTTCAAGTTGCTGTAAACAGAGGGGTCAGGGAGAGGGATATAATCTTCCCTAAGTGCCTCCCTTCCTCCTTAACCTTGCCCCAGGCTGTTGGGAGGTTTACAGGAGCTCTGGTTCTCCTCACACTCAAGACAAGGAGTCGGATGCTCCCAGTGCACATCCTATTATTACTCAGACTGGATTTTGCTACAGCAGCACAGTGAAAACCAGGGAGATAAGATGGGAAATAATTGAGAGTACGACAGCTGCAGCCTCGGCCAGGGGGCTCACATTTCTGGTAACTAAGTCCTAGGGAAGACATTTTTCAGTCACTTGAAGATAACTGCTACAAATGTGATCCTCCCAATTAATCCACTTGGAAGTCAATTTTTAATCTTCTGTTATAAAAAAAAAAAAGCTCTTTAAAATTCGTTCCTGTATATATGCACGCTATAGGTCAGCTGAAGGGAACAGGAAAGGTAACCTGTCTGTGGGAAAAGAGATTGCAAGAACTAGGAATCAGCTGAAGGGCATCTTTACCAGGAGAAGTCTTTAGGTAGGGTCCCAGCCCAAACTAAGAAACCATCAGCTTTCTTTCCCAAACTGGTAAGTGCAATTGTTATACCTAAAGAAGAGTTTGGGGTTTTGACATGAATTGGGTTATGCTGACTCTTGTAAATCTAGCTGAAACAGATCTTATTTGAGGGACTTTCGACTGAAGTAGCAGCCATCAGCCTTTGCTGGAAGAAAGTGAGAGTAACTGGCAAAGGATGGAGGAGGGAGGAGGTCTTCTGTTTTCAAGCTTTACTTTGATTTAGCAGTGTAGGAAGAGTGCTGCACCTTCGAGTTTGGCCCTCATGAACAGAGTCACAATAAATTTCTCCTACATCACTTCTCACTCTCATTCCTTTAGCACTAGTAAGAGAATTAATAGTTCTAAACTCCAAAGTGAATGTTTGGCTACTGTAAACACTCTTTAAAGAACATGATGTTAGTCATGCTGTGTTGCACTCCATTGATTTCACAGTAAATATCCTTGCAGGCGAGTATGAGAAACATTTGCTCATCCTATAAGTCAGGAATTTGAGTCCTTTTCCAACGCATCTTTTGCTTCCACATGGTTATCCTGTGATAAGAAAAAAATACAGAGATATGTTAGGGGAGAGGAAGTATTCTGCTAATCAGCTCAAAATGTAAAAATCTCCCCTATTTGAAAGGGTTTCTGTACAGACACTGTGCCCTGGAAACTTGTTCTACTCAAATAATTCCCATCCAAATACATATAGTAGAGCATATCCTGGAGGACTGAACTTTTACAAATATAGACATAAAAAATTAAACCAATGTAGAAATTCTGATCTCCGGTTATTTATTTTAAGCAGATTGATGTAAGAAATTATCAAATAATATTGCGATAGAGAAGATAATCTTACGTTGTTGACCAATGGAGGTACAAAACATGGAAATTTTGTGGGAAAAAAAGCCCCCATGATACATTTAGAAGCTGTTTAGACTTCATTTCCAACAGATATGTACAAATCTTATGAAAATATACTGATTCTGCTTATACCTTGTATCTCAGAAAGAAGATTATTAACCTATTTGCTGGTCATCATTCAGAGTAGTAATTTAATTCTGGGTTTCTTGGTTAATTTTATTATCACTTTTAGGGAAAAAAAATGAGCTTGGTTTAGCTCAAGAAATTACACTGAAATTTTAGCTGGTTCTAGTTTCAATAGTTAAATGTTGTAAAGTAAATATAATTTTATCACCACATTTGGCGGTCCAAAGAATTCCCAGTTAAAGCTGTAAGGAATCAGAATAAAGAGATCAGTTTGGAATGTGGCAGCTTAACCTTAAGAGTATTTATATGGACTGGATGTTTAATATCGTGTTTTATGGGTAGTCAGTTTTACCTGCAATGCAGTGAAAATCTTTTTGACAGTTGAGAGTAGTCTATGCATAGAGTGAATCAACAAACCAATTTAAAAGGCTTTATTCTTATTGGTTTCTGAGATGAGCACCCAAAGTGCTGAACACACATTCTAACACATGCAATGGGACTCTACCAGAGCTGTACTATCCATGACCTGGCTCTTGCTAGAATGCTTTTAAAATAAATGCATACTGCTAAAAGATAAATAACAAATAAACCAAAAACTTCTCAGCCATGTAAAGGGTGGACATTTTTTAAAATGAAGTGCCATGGCAAAGTTCATCATTTCTTAGCCCTGGTTTTTCAAACCAATACTGACTACCTATGCAGCAGCTGTCCTAGGTCTCTAGGATATATGCAGTGTACTTGCATGGAACAGCTGGGCAGTTCAGAAATCTTACCTCTTTGTTTCTGATTTTTCACTTTAAAGTTTATTGACCAAAGCATTAGGAATATAAAGCATAAAAAGCAACAGTTTACCTTGATGGTCAGGCACAGACTGTAGAATCTTCTGGAGGACACCAAGGGAGTGCTAAAAGTCAGCCTGGCTTGGCAGCAAATCAGTGCATTTTTGCAAAATTACTAAAGACATCTGAAACTTTGTTCAGCACTTCTTTTCCTTCCCCCACTCTGAAATGAAATCACTTTGTTCTTTGCACCTAACAGACAGTGCTGATTTACTTATTCAGGTGATTTAAAAGATCAGTGAAAAAAAATGTCCTGGTACCTAGAATGACCCCAAAACAAATCTAAGCTATGGAACACACAAGAGGTTGTAAGGAATGTAGGTGTGTGACCTGTGGAGATCTTTTTTGAGAAGACCTGGTACATTCACTGAGCTTTCGTCTGACTGCGTCCAGGGTCTGCTTGAGTGCAACCAGTTACAGCAGTGAGGCTTCACCACTGGTGTTCGAGCACCAGCTGTCAGCACAGAAGTTCTGTACCTGATGCTGGTTTTAACTTTAACATTCACATAGTCTTGTTCTGCTGGTACTGACCTTTCCATTGCATGAGTTTACAATGCAGTGCACTAGGGAAAATAGCTAGGAACAAAACTTCTCCACTTAGTTTAATAAAAATTTTGTCATTCATAAAATGACCAGTACCCTTCACCAAAACCGAGAACCACAGGTGTGCATGCAACTCTCCACTGGGAAAAGGAGGAGAAGACAAGGAAAACATTTGCAGAAGGAAAAAAAAAAGTATAGTTTTGCTTATAGTGCTTCCACAAAGTGTTCAAATTGAAAGACTGACCTCCAGGTATGTGATATGCTACCTTTTGGGATATTGGCTCTCTGATCATTCAGACTGGGGATCTGCTGGAGTGCACCACTGCTCCTCTGCAGCTTGCAGACCACCTCTCCTTGCAGGTACATCAGAATCTCAATCCAGTGCACGAGTCAGCCTGTGGCTTGTATGAAACCAGACCCACCTGAGACTAGAAGTGCTCCCAGATTCTCCACTCTAGGAGTACGTATTTGAATGTCTGCATGCCCTTCAGTCTACAAGTTATGTGTAGCCAAAGGAATTGCAACATGACACAGTATAGAAAAGAACGATAACTTCAAGCATGTGGTCTATATAAGCTTGGAGCTGCAAGAGCAGTATGTGTTTTTGTGTACGATAAATCACAGTGCATTTGCAAGTATCTGTGCTTATGGATTTATTAAGTCTCAGTAGTGTTCATGTCATGGGGAAGGAAGTATAATAGCTCCTCAGAAATTTCTAAACAGAAATTAAAAGCAGTGCCATTAGTCATCCATGTAGCATTAGATACACGACAGGGAAGATGATTGTAAACATGTTTTTTTTTACAGAGAAAAGACTGACAAGTGCAAGCGAGCAAGCAAGCAAAGGAAATGGAGAAAAATAAATGTAATAAATGTATAGTCTTATTTATTCTGATAAATTTTAGGAAATTTTGTAAAGCCACAAACAATTGTGTACTAGTTTGTTTCAAGAAAGGTGGACGCTGGTTTAATTAAAGAAATGTTGAGCAGTTCTGGTCCAGAAAGTCCTAACTAGAAGGAGATTCAAAGCCTAATTCTATAGAAGGTCTGGACAAGTGAATTAGGTCTGCGTGCACATCTTTTACAATAGAGGCCTAATTTAGGTATTGCTGCATGTGTAAATGATCCGAATAGAGTTCTTAAGCATAGATATAGTGTCAAACTATAAAAAGCATAGATCATTTGTGTTTATATGTTTTAATATTTAAATCTATATGCATTTGATGCTGCAGATTGAGGAGCAAGATATGGATAAACACTCTCCTGCCAGAAATCACAGACAATGTAAGTGGTATCATAAAGAGAGAACAAGAAAGTATGATGGCTGGGAAACGGCCTTAGAAATAAGAGTTAGATGAAATGTTAACTAAGTTGTGTTCTTTTATTCATTCAGCTCAAACGATACACTCATTCCTGTGCAAGGCTGAGAAGAAAACATGATCTTTGTCCTAAGGAACTTAGCATGTAATCAGATGGACCAATGGAAGCATAAAGGCAAATCTATCAGACAAAATTTAATCCTAGCAGGTTTTAAACTCCTTTGACTTCTTTCTTTATTTTCACAGAACAGAGGTCTGGTGCTCTGGGGCTAGAAATAACTTTCTGAAGAGAAGCTTGAAGGAAAATAATTGATAGAGTCCCTTCTTGAGTGGTGCTATCATGTTAAGGAAAGGAAAGAAAAAAAGAAGATAAAAACTTGTTATTATGTTTGGGCAGTAGCCCAGGAATATGTGGAGGAGGACTCTCATCCCAGAATACACTTCAGGCACAGCCTCTAAATCTCAGTAAATTGTATGTGGGTTCTTATTTTTCTCAGTTGTAAAATAGGCTTAATTTTAAGGCATGACAAAAGCTCGTTCATCATATGCCAAAAAGCACTTAGATATTGCATGGCAATAAGAGGGTATGTGCAGAGTTATTGGGATGGCTGATTTTATTAGTGTGCATTTTTGACATTCTGAATAGGCATGAACCTTCAGCAGAAGCTGGAGCAAGCCATTTTTGCCAATCTAATCAAAAGAATGGCTACGGTTCTTTTCCAGAGGCCTGAGGACCACACATACTATCTATCATAAAGGATACTACCATTCTCCAGACTCTTCTTCTCAATTCAGTTCTTCGGTTCAACTTCTCTTCAACACCTACTGTAACAGTGCTCTTCTTAGAGACAAGCCTTGAGGGAGAACATGCAGGTGAGGTGATGCTTCCCCATATATATGTGTGGGATCATTTCTGATTCATATATTGCTTTCTGTCTACACTTATTAGGTCGAATGAAATCCTTTGAATTGGGATTGACTGCCTTTATTTTGACAAAGTTCATTACAATGGAAGTCTTTATTGTAATATTTTATTATATGGACATCTTTTTCAGACCCTCTCCTTGTGTAGCACCTAGGGCTACAAATCTATGTGATCACAACAATCCCTTCCAGCCTCCAAACTGATGAATGCCAGCTAGCTCTCCTAAAATCCATCAGCTGTTTTGAGGTTATTTTGTTAGTCTTTTAGTAATTCCTTAGCTCTCAGAAATGCACAGGACTTCTTGTTTGCTCTCTGAACAAATCCAAATATATTGGCTTGTCAGAAGTAAAATCTTATGTGGCTGCATAAGCCAAACACCTTTACTTTAGGGTGGAATTTGAATTTAATATTCTCTTTTTGTGATAGCTTGGACTTCTCTTTATTCAGAGGCTGTGAAAAAATATATACAAATATTTCAAAAAATTATTACCTACTAATATTTTAAATAAAAAAATTTACCATAGTATGTTCTGGGAATTATGCCAGCTAATGAAGCCTTTACTTAATACATCATTTTATTACTCTGCCACTTAAGTGCCACATAAGGTTTTAAAATAGTTGTTGAAAATGATAAGTTTATTGTACATATGCATATCCATTACTCTTAGCTACTACTAGCAGGAGTTTTACTCCATCAGCTAAGGTAATACTCGTTGTTGTGCACGTCATCACTGAGTCAGTCCAAGTCTCCATGCTTTATTTGACTTCCTCTGTCGTCATTAGGTAAAAGGAGGAAATTAATTCTGATCCCTAATGATTCAGCTACTTCAGGGCTATTTTCTTGCAATCTCGCCGTCTGTAAGTGATTTTTTCTTGCCTACCTGAGTAATCTTGTCCATATGCAAGGGAGTCCCACGAATTTACTTGAATGAATTTTTCAAAGCAGCAGTCAGATAAGAGGAATGAGCAGTGACCATTTTCATTTTCAGATTGAAGTGTGGTCCAGTCCAAGGGGTTCCACTTTGAATGTTAGGCTGTGAATGCCCTCTTTAGGAGTCCATCCTTACTACAGCTGTTTATTTAGATGGACTATAAGGGCAGGATCCTTCTCTCCCAATAGAGGTGTCTACAGGGCAGATGCCTTCATCCAAGCTTGTGTCCTAGACTCTCGTTTAATCAACATCAAAAGACCAGTCGAAAGAAGTGATTGTTCCACCATAGTCAGCATCAATGCAGCCTGAGTACTTTTGAGTACTGTCTGCAATTTTGGGCTTCACAATATAAGAAGGACATAAAACTATTATAATATGTCCAAAGGAGAGCAACAAAGGTGAAAGAGCTAGAGGGCATGACTTGTGAGGAGTGACTGAGGATATTGGATTTGTTCAGCTTAGAGAAGAGGAGCCTAAGGGGTGACCTCATTGCTGTCTACAACTTCCTCATGAGAGGGAGGAGAGAGGGAGGTGCTGAGCTCTGCTCTCTGGAGTCTAGCGAGCAGAGGCAAGGAAATGGCATAAAGCTGCCCCAAGGGGTGTTCAGACTGGATACTAGGAAAAAGTTCTTCATTGAGGGAGTGGTTAAGCACTGGAATAGGCTCCTCAGGGAAGTGGTCATAGCCCCAAGCTTGTTGGTGTTTGGACAACACTCTAAGGTATATGCTTTAACTTTTAGTTTTCCTGATGTGGAGCCAGGAGTTAGACCAGACGATCGTCGTGATTCCTTTCCAACTCAGGATATTCCATAATTCTGTTATTCTATGGCTGGCACTTGCACAAAATGGTTAACTTCAACCTGAAGTAGATGCTTAAAACAGGTCAGGTGCCGGTGCTTGCTGTGTCCAAAAAGTGCCTGTTTCTGTGCACCATATAGCAAAAGGGAGGTGCAGTACATTGCAGAGTCTTAAATTATGATTAGAAAGATCTTCATAGAGAGTTACAGCTAGTGCAAGACATTTGACTTCTTCCTTCGGTTCTCAGACTTTTTTTTTTTTTTTCTGGAAGTCCTCTTTTACCCACTGCTCATCTTGATAATGGTTCGACAATATAGCATGCATGCACACTGCTGTTTGACAAGATTTTCCATTTTTGTAAAATATATTTCAGCAAAATTCCAAGGAGAGGGTTTAGATTTGTGATCAACTCAAAACTGGTTCAAATAAGGGCCTCACAGGTTAATCTGGCTGATGACATATGTTATAGTTAATTTATGATCTTGTGTTTGAGTTATCAAGAATAAAGCCTGTCTAGTTCAAAGGAGAGAAATCAAGACCCTAAAATTTAGAAAAGTGGATTTTGTACAAGAGAATATAACCAGTATTTTCTCAAACATATTTAGAGTTATGTCTAAAGTGAAATTCTAACTTCTTGTTCACCTCTACTACTGTTCATGTCCAGATTGCTATTTGAAAGACTGGATTTCAGAGATTCTTAAACTAAAAGACATAATTTCAGAAGAGCCCAGTGTTATTACTCAGTTTGATTTCTTGTTTTTGTCATTCCTTTAATTTCACAGGTTGTAGCCTTAATTGTTGTAGGAACAAGATTATCTTTTGGAAAAAAAGATACTTCCCATATACTTCGACTCATCCTCAGCCTCTTTCCGTAAGTATTTTACATTTTCTGCCAAATAATTTTATTAAATATATGAATGGAATCCCATTCCAAACACAATATTTATTGACATTTCCCCATTTATGGGGGAATTATGTTTAATGTTTAGGCATCTTTAACGATTTTACACTATATCAATTCTTTAATTCAGTCTTTTAATTTTAAGTATTTGACAGGAACTCTTTCACCACTTCTAGTGACTTAAGAAGATGAACTCTTCCAGGCTTAATAGGTCTTCCTCAGCATCTGAGACTTAATTACTTCAAAGATAATTTTGGAAAATGGGCATTGTTAAAGAGCAAATATGAAAGCCTCAAGGAACTTATTGAAAATATTTTTCCTCTTGCAGTCTCCCAAGGGCAGTATACGTCTATCAGAAAAGGTTGGGGTTATGTCTCTGTATCACTCCTCCATTCTACAGCAACAGCACAGATTATACAGCATTGTGCTTTGAACAGGGAGATCCAATTTCCTTCTTATACCATTTATCTCTTTAACTGTTTGATTGTAATGAAAGCAAGTTCCCACTTTAAAAGTGTATAATTCACCCTTAAAAGAATAGTTGGGCTGAAATTTGATATTCAACATCCTGGTCAGGGAACAGACATGATTCGCTTTGTATGGTGCTTTGCAGGTCTGTGCAAAAGCAAGCTAGGCATTTTCATGTTCATATTTTCTGTTTATTTCTACCAAGAAAACCCCAAACACAACTCTGTCTTTTTTCAGCAACATAATATATGAACAAAGGGGAAATCTTTTTTTAAACACTGAGAGGTTTATGCCAAGGACATAAGTTTTAAAAATAAGTAAATCACATGCAAACTTGTTTCCATTAGATCTAAGATAATTTTAGTATATATATAGTCTTAATTACGGTTCTTTGGCAACTGACTGAAGTAGTGACTGTGCAATAACTTTTTTACTGCTTATGCAGGTTTGAAATGGATTCAACACAACAAGAGTTTCCATCCTGTTGGATCTTTTCCCTCCTACACTTTAATGACTGGTTTAGTGTTTAATCGAGAAAATACTGTTATTTTTAAGGCTGTTACATAATAAAGGAAAATTTAAGAAGAAGCTAATCACACAAGGTGTTGAGATATCAACTTATCCTGAGTTCAGAGACGGTTGATCATGTTCACTACTTCCTGGAAGGAACTCCTCTGACATGATTTCAGTTACTTTTTCTACAAGACTCAAGCATTTGCTTATTCCTTTGCTGAACCAGAGCCCTGGCCTGGCCTTACTCCACTGCATTCCCAGTCATGGGAGCATCTGATTCATACATTAAATTCAACATTTTTTGCAGGCAAAACCAGACCCTTATACTTTTGTACATGTGAATTGTCTTTGAAACAGGAAAATAATTTCCAAGAGATTGTTCCTTGAGATACTTCTTTCTAATAGCTAGTGGCCTGAAGAATCTGTATATCAACGACATCATCCACCCTGTTCCCTTTCAATTTCTTTCTGTTATTTGATACTTCTAGCTCTTGCTGAAGGAATCTTTCCTCTGGGTTCCTCTCTCACTCACTTTTCCCCTCTTTGTCTGTTGTTCCCTGCTCCGTAACTTCTTCTTATTTGGGTCTTGGCCAGCTTGCTCCCCTGTGATCTGCTTTCCCTTTCATCCTTATCCCAGACTAACTCTGACTCTGTGACTGCAAATCCACTGACAGCTATTAAAAATACAGCAATGCAAATCAAATCCCCCGAGGAAAGCCCAGCTAATTACGTGCTGACTCTTGCTGGTACCAAGACTCAGTTTCTCTCATCAATCATCCCCAGGACTCTACTGACTATCAGAGCCTGTTGTGTGTTAGTGACTCTCCTCCATGCCCTCTTTGCACACTATTCAGTCTCCTTCTTTAACCTTGTAGTAATTTGCTGAAATCTTCCTTTTGAACATTGGAAGATTCATGGATCCACTATTATCTTGAGCCAAGATGCAGAAGTTCAGCTTGATTTACCTTCAACCTTCCTTGGCCTGTTTTAAATCTACTGATGCACTCTCCATTTTCTGTAGTTTCTTATTTCACTGTTAAACCCTCCAATCATTTGGAGGCTTTCCCTTGTCTTCAAATGCTGTGAGCTTCCTTATGTACTTTAAGGCATTTGGTTACCTTGTTGTTTTGCCTCATTTCTGATTTTTTTTTTGGCTAAAATGTTGTTTCATTCTGATTCTTTTTCTGTTTCCTATCATCAGTCTGAGCTCTGCAGGACAGAAGAGGATTGATTGTTCCTCCTGTGTAACAAGTGGTCAGACCCTCCTAGAGCCACAGATATAAACCATGAGGGTTCAGTTTGTATTAGGCCAAATCAAAGGCAGCTGCTGATGGGATCTCTTGGCAAATTTCCCCAAAGACAGCAACACCCTAAAGCCTGTGTCTGCAGCTCAGGAGCAGGCTGCTAGGTGCCTGCCAGTCCTCACCCCAGGTAGATGCTGCATGCCCAGGCAGATGTGCAGCCCTGGGTGATCCAAGAAGGCTGTCCCAGGGCTGGCGACACCTGGATTTTAGTGCCTGCAGGTCCAGTATGGATGCTTCTGCGTGCAGGCACTCTGCTACAGAGCTGCTGCAGCAGTGCTGGAGACTCCCACAGTCCCACCTGGAGCTGGGGTTTTCTGAGCTGCCCACCGAGGTGTAACGTGTAGGGCCAGACCCAAGTTCTGTCTGTTCTCCTTGCAGTGGTAGAAATAAAACAGACAGTATCAGTAGTGGTGTGGCCCGGAGTGAATTACTGCATACTGAAACACCATGTTCACTGATTTAAGAACAACATAGTCTCAAAAATTCCAGTTTTATGGAAGTTTTTTTTTTTTGTCTCCATCATAAGCAAAATATTATTATTCAAATTGTGTACACAACAGAAAACTTCATTTTTTAGTTACTTCAATTGTCACTCCGCATGTTGTGGGATCTGTTATATTTCTACTGTACATATTTGTGTACAGTTATTACATTTTAATTCCAACAGTTCCTGAAGAATCTTTTTTTTAAAAAAAAACCTTTCCACAATCTTTTGTTATCTTCATACAGTATAACAGATAGACATTGTGACATTGATGGGCATTTATGGATGGCTGATGGATTCGGCTTGATGCTATTATACAGTTGCTAACATATAAATTGTGTTAATGCTAAATATTAGTATACATCTTTTGGCTAATCCTTTGTCAGGCCAAGGGATAAGAATTGTGTCATTAAACCTTGAAAGATGACAACGAAAGCAAACAAAAATATGGAAGAAAATATCCCTTCTGATGAGTTTTTTCTCATTAGTCAGTAGAGATGGCAGGAGTTTGTATAAATGCAGTTTCCACCATTAAGCTTGCTACTGTCAAAGACAACCTTAAAGAAGATCTGATCTGGGCAGGAAACGGTTTGAGGGTAATTCACACTGCAATGGACGAGTTCTTTCATGGCAGGGACTTCAGTTTAGTTGTACTGGAGTTTAGCAGATTGGCAAGAAAACAGATGACAAGCTGTACCGTTTATCTGCGTGTATGCTGATCCTAGGCCATCCAAGAAGACTTCCTCTTCACCTATTTAATTTAATTGAGACAGGAAAATTACGTTCAGAATCTATTCTTTTTGCTTAAATCTGTATAAAATTAATGTCTCTGCAGCTGCCAAGCTTGGATTGCCATGTATCTAAAATATTAATTAAACTTTTTTCATTTACCACACTTCTGAAGCTCTGGAGAATCTTCTTGGGGCATGATTCTGCAGTTCTAGGGAGACCAAAGACCCAGAGCTACTTCAGTTGATAAAAGCCTGCAAACTCCAGCCTATTGTTATATATGTTGTTTGAACATTCCCTGCTGAGATTTCTTCTTTCCCATTGCACGTGTATACATTACAAAAAATAGAAAAAGAGAATACTATTAGTTTTTGCGTCACTGGAGTTTTGTTATGGCCACACAGCTTGCAAAAACCTGCCAAAAGCCACAGGGAAGCTTACTAAGGAAAATAACTCATTTTAGGTAATTAGCATGGGCCTGATACAAAGCCCATGAAAGCCTGCTACTAACCTTCAGATCAGAGTGGAAATTAATAAATCTGTGTTTTTCCTGGTCCATTTTTCATGCCCAGGCAGAGGTTCCCATTGGTTTATCAGTCAGCTCTGGAAACTTCATGTTCCACTGTTGTTGTGGAAAGTTTTTGATTAGTTGTGAGATATTTAACAGCTTTGTGTCCTTGGCAAAATATCCTTGACAAAGCTCTCGACAAATGACAGAGACATGTTACAGAGTTGTGCCTCTTCAAAAGTCACCTGTAAACAACATGAATCGGGATCATATATGTAATCACACATCCAATCTCCATTGGCGTGTCTCATGACAATGTGCCAGATGACTACTATGAATGTGACCTAGATTTTTTTTAACTAAAGCTAAAAAAGCTGACACTAAAATAGCTACCAAACAGTTTCCACAATTCCTGTATTTATCAGCTATGGTGTGGAATTATTTTTCATTATAACATGAACACCTGAGCTGGCTCTTTAAATAGAGAAAAACCAAAAAAGCCCTACAGCAAAGTTGTCAAAACATTCTTTTGCAAGCAGTTTGCCTACTTTCACCTAGGAAGTCAGTGGCCTTTTGAGGACTGAAACCATGATCTTCCTAATATCTTACCAATAATGAAACTAGGAGGAAGAATCTATCTGTGGAAATTCTTGTAGAGTTCAGATAGCTATTAATAAAACAAAGTGTTCCTATGAAGGAAAGCATTAAGCTTGTATGTAAAGACGAACTGGGAATATAAATTTCTGTCAGTAATTATTGAAGCATCTAGTATGCCCCCCCCAAAATCTACTACATTGTTACAGAGACTAAATAACATTTCAAAGTATTTTTAATTAGATTTTGTACTTAACCTCTTCTGTGACCAGTTCTTTGTAAATCCCTTTTATTTCCTGCTACCATGCTGTGATACTGCTTTCTTATGAATAAGAGACTCAGTAAACCAGCTGTGCTGAATATATGAGTGATTAGGGAATAGTTTACTATAAATTACAGATTTGTTAAAGGAAAGTGGTCTATACCTTTTCCTAGTGTTTGAAGCAAGTATTTAAAAACTCCCCTTTTACCAGGTTCTACAACTTCACTCATTTTCGGCTTATAAAAAAATACATGGCTGATGCTAAGGTGGAGTATTTTCGAAAACGTCCACTTACATAATCTTTGTTCCTGGATTATTGCTTTATTTTAAAAGGCTTCTTTTACAAAGGCTTTGTGCTTATGTCTGAATTTTGCTCTCTATCTGTTTAATCAAGAAATTCCTAAATATCTCTGCAGAAATAGGGACTAATACAGACACACAGCATTGGATTGGAGAGTTCTGCTCAGCTTCTTGCTCAGCGTCCTGGTGCTATTTTCACATGAAATCTAGATGTATAAAATTTCCTATTTTCTTTGCTACTCTCTCATTTCCATTCAAAGCAAGCCCAACACTCAGAACACTCAGCTCCATAAGCTGTAGCCTTGCCTGTGGTGTGCCAGTTTAGGTGATCAGGGAAGCATGATCCTGTCCACACCCAGGTACAGTACAGTCAGTAAAATATGCACTTTATATCTACTGTAAAATTTTCAGCTGTACTAATTATTCATGTTAACTCCCCTAAATTTTGCTTCTTCTAGACAAACCTCTTGATTCTTTGAAGTATGAGGGCTTTTATTTCCTATTGATTTATTTATTAGGAGAACCGCTTAAATTTATTCGTTCACATTGGATGCCAACTCAAAACTCTAACTTTGAAATTGGAAGTTAGGTCAGCATTAAGTTTAAATGAAGGACCTCTCAGGAAAAAAAAAAAAAAGTGATTCCTTATTCCATGCTGTCCTCATCAGCTTTTATAAGTGATGGGAACAATGTGATTTCCAGTGCACCCAAAAGCTAGCAGAGAAGAATTACAAAAATGGAAGATGCCTCACAGCGAACACCCCACCTGCCGCACCATCTTAAAGACATTCAGTTTCACGAGCCTTTATCATCAGGAGAGAGGCACTTCACTTTCAAGTGAAATGACTTGAGGATCTCTGAATTAAAATCAGAGTTCCACCTAGATGCTTTAGAGAATCCAAAGTTATCAATAACAGCCAGAGTCTAATACAGTCACAACAGTTCTATTTACCAAACAGGCTGCAATATTCCAAACTATTCTGAGTGCAATGCTGTATTTAGAGTGCCTGACAGCAACCTAAACCTGGAGAGAAAGCTGTTCAGAGCACTGTGGCAGGGAGAACCGCAGTCACTTTGGAGAAGCTTGCTGAGGTGGGAAGGAGGTGTGCCCTGGTTGCCGTTCATACCTGGGCTTTCTGCAGTTCTCTGACGACCCCAGACTGTACACCAGTGGTCACTGCAGTCTTTCTGGAGTAGTGCTGGCTTGTCCTTCTCTCATGCCATCCTTTTGTCTGCATTGTTTAGATTGTAGCTTTCATTCAGTTTAGCTGACTCTTGCCTAAATTCACCCAGGATGGGGTAGCTTGTTCTACTACTGTAGTCTCAGTCATGCATGGTGGAGACTCAGAGGCAGATAATATCAGCAAAACGAATCCACTACAAACCAAGTCTTCTCTAACCCTTTGGCAGTTCCACGACAAAACTAGTCAAGGTAAGGGACAAAACAGGCCATTACAAAAAAGAGCTGTGGGTTTACGTAGCTTGAAATATCTGAAATTATTTTTATTCTGTTCAACATATCAAAACAAAGCTCCAATGTTTCCTTCTGTTATCACTGACACTGGAAAATAAGAAAATAACCTGCACATGCTTTTGAAAATAATTTGACAGATATAGATCTGTTATGACTGAAATGAGTGTAAACCCACAATTGTTGAACAAGTAACCTCAGTCAATCCAAAGCTATTTCTTAGGACACAGTGTGGCTGAATCGTTCACTTCCATCCATCCTGGCTGGAAAGAGTCCTTAGACTATGTTTATTCTAGTAAATAAACCTACTAGAAGATTAGCAGCTTCAGGAAATCATACTGAGGACTCAAACTCAACAGTTGCTACGGTTAAAGTGTTAGAAGGTTTTCAGGACTGGCTGTAGTCTGGATGGAAGAGCATTCCCCCAGACAACTCCCTGGCATAATTCGAGGGAATGTGTAGGTCATGGACATTTCCAGGTAGGCAGCTGCAATAAGACTGGCTTTTTTTGGATGATGAGAGAGTTTAATAGTATGGACACAGGCTACTCTGTGCTTGTTGGCCTCAAAGCCAGAGTTTTGCTACGTAGGTTTAATTCATTACGATAATTAAAGTCTTAGAAATTTTTGGTCTTGCAAACATGTGAGTTACTCGTATGCTGATGATCTGACAGTGGTTCATTGTCTTCAGGAGGTCTATGCCAAGTGACAGCCCAGATCTTTCCTCCCATGTTCTCTCCACCTGTGACAGCCAGACTGCAAAGCACAGATGTGTGCATTTCCCCACAGAAAATCCAAGCTGTTCCTGGCCTCCTCATTCTATACCCAGGAGTAAATTTCAACTTCTGACTGTCCAGGAGCCCGCTTTCCCCATCACAAGCCCATAACTGAAAAGCCTGATGAGTTTTTCCCATGCCTTGCTTACTCAAAGGATGTTTTCCACTACTGCTTGGTGAAGGTTTCAAGGTGTCTGGCTGCCAGAGCTGCCCTCTACCTGCAGCGGGAAGATCTCCAGAAGTCCTTACTTCCCGCCATCTCCCAGCTGTTCCTGGCTTAGCTCCTGTAGGTCCCGTTTCAAGTCAATCTTTTCCCAGCTACTGTTTCCCGGGCTCCCTGCAGCTGCAGCAGCTGTTCACTTCTCTTGGTCTCCTTTTTTTTGGGAGAGGTTTGTCCTTCTCACCAGCTGCCCTCTCCCAGCCCCCAGCTATCCAAGTTTCAGCCTTGATCCCTTATCTTTTCCTGATTCCTCCTGCAATCACTTACCAAACCCTGCTATGTTCCCTGGACACCCAGCTAGGATGTTGCTGACTTTGCCTTTGCAGCTCACTGCCAACCCTTTGAATACCACTGTCACCCTTCCAGCATAGAGAAGACCACTACGTGGTCTTGTCCAACATTACAGACTTACCCAGAGCATTTCATTTCAACAGAAAGTCCAGCTGAGAGAAATTCAACTGCTCTGCACTGAAAAGTAGATGTGGTTAAAAATAATCAGGGATAGATTTTAAACTACCTCTTTTGCATAAAAATTTAAGCTTAAAATGCAGATTTGCTTGTCTAAAACCTCTTGGACAAAATTTAAAGCCCTGGTCTAATAAGCAACATACCCTTTTTGGCTAGTGGTATTACCCATACCAGCAGACAACTGAAGCCTGCATTTATTTTAATTTTTTAATATTTAATAATTGTAGCATAATTAGTGCAGATTCTGTGAAACTATTATGTTGCAATATGATGTGCCCAGTGAACTCAGTCAAAAAATCCAGTGAACTTAGTTTTTGAATGCTGCTATAGAAGCAACAACATGGAGAATATCTCAGAAAGTTGATTCAGAAAGATAAAAATATTTAATTTATGAAGGAATTTATTGCATGCAGTTATTTTATGGCAGAGTTAAGGTTTTATCTGAAACAACTGTTTTTACATAGCACACAGTTTTATTTTACTTTAGCTGGTTTCTTTGATTTGAAATGTTTGATTATTTCAAACTTTTTCCCATTTGAGATCATTTTTTGCTGTAGTGAAATGTAACTTTAATAAATGGATCATCTTAATGATCAATGAATATTTCTGCAAAGGCAGTGTATCATGTTTCATAATACTGTCTTCCAATGTGAGGAAAACCAAACTTTGCATACTGCTTTGAAGTAAGTATTAATTTGTTAAATCATGTTTGCTAAACTCTTGATGAAAAAAAAATATTTTTTAGTCTCAACAGAATGTAGGCGCTAAGAAGCATTTACATTCCCTCATTGCCTTCATAGGTAAATTTTTAAAAGATGTATAACTTCCTGTTAAGGGTCATTTATAATTGAGAGATTCCTGAAATTAAACAGCTAGATGCAATAACATTTGTTCAAAGTTGAGAAAGAAATGGCAACTTGCCACATTCTTAAGATCATGTAATTGAGTGAAATCTGGAATTTAATACCTCAGCAGATGACAAGTTCAAGGATGACCCTGTTTTACAAAAGCCCAGTTGGAACGCATAAAGCCATCTGATTTTGAGTTTTCATGTGAAACATTTTAGCGCAGCAGGATTAATGAATGTATGAGAATGTGTCCTTGGATTAGAACGCATTCTTTTAGAATGAGAATAAGAAATATGAGAAATATTAAAAAGAAAACAAATGCAGTATTGTTAATTTCTTGCTCTGTGACTGAAACACTTGTAACTAAGTGTCTATAATATGACTTCAGTAGTGGCTCATTTTCTCACAATGCACCTGCATGTCTTGGAAACAGTTGTAAACAGTACATGATTCTGCTAAGAAACACAGCCCGTAAACCACCATTAAACTCTGCTTAGTCTTCTGTGAGTGCTGCTAGATTCCTCTTCTGGAACTAACAAGATAATAAATATAAGTCTTCTCACATTTCTGGTGTAGACCACAGTGTTTTCTGTCTAAGAACGGACCTTTGTAAGGAGATGAAAAATATCATTTAAAGGCATGTGGGATAGTTATGAAAACTCATATTCAGTGAACAAAATAAACTGGAATTTCAGTTTAAGTGAACACTAGCATCACAGCTGCTACATGGATCTTTATCTCCATCTTATGTTCCCTAGTTTAGCTGATATAACTGATGCGCACAGGGACTGGTGAAAAATATTTTAGATCTCTGCTCTATTGAAAAAAAAAAAAAAAGAAAAAGTGAAAAGAGAAAAAGGAAGAAGAAAGCTAAAGAAAGCTAAGCTAAAGCAAATTTGTCTGAATTGTGAACTTAATTTAAGTTCACATCTTGGTTCAAAGTGTCCCAGCTGTTTCATTAGATAATTTCTTGGCTAAAGATCACTCTGTTAATAAGAACGAAAATGTTCACACTGTCTAATGACAAAGCATAACTACTGAAGAAAGAGAATTATTGCAAACATTCAAGATGCCCACGAAGCTAACTTTTTCCCATTACTATATCCGCATCCTGAGCCAGAAAACAAACCGTAACATGCTATTGGGTTCAGCATTTTAGCAATTTACATAAAAAAGAGGGCAGTGTCCGCAGTAGCAGCACAAAACTTCTGCTGATTCTTTCAGTAGAAAATAGTTGTTTTTTAAAGAGTTGAGGGCTGGACACTAAATTTCTTTAAAACTGGCAGGATGTATTTACTATCTCTTGTGATTGTTGTGGGTCTGATCATTCTGGAGTTTTTCCGTTACAGCAAAGTTCAATTCAGTAAAATACTATATCGAATGGGAAATATGCCAGCTCTCAAAATCCATTTCTTTGGAAAGACACAAAAAACACCTACATAGTGGAAAGAACAGGAGGAGTTATGGCATCACTGGCGGTCCATGACAAAAACACAGGTGGGTGTGTTGATAAACATGTTCAAGCTGCAGCTGCTGCTGGTTCTGATGGGAAAAATGCTGTTCTAGGGATTAGGAATATACTGTAATGATGCCAGCCAAAACATGCATGACAGTTGAAAAGGAAAAGAGAGCAGCTATATAAATGGCCATGGCAACCTAAGTGATTTTTTTTAAATTTGCAAAAGAAACATCTTCTTTAATCTTTTTTTCCCATTTACAATCTCTTCATAGAACATGAAGAACAATAATATTTCATTGCAAAAGACTTTTTTAGTAACTTGCTAGAAAATTATTTAGCCCTGCTGAGATTTAATTTATAAAGTAACCTGAACTCCTGCTGAGTAGAAAATGTGCACTCATTTTTCCATTAGACTACTCAGGGAGTAAGGAGCACTCATCCTGAGAAAGGACATTAGAGTCTAGTCTGGGGCATTTAGAAATGAAACATGTACTCCTTATTCTTTTACCACTGAAGACATTTCATACCACATATGATATGCATGGCTGACATAGAGTAATACTATATCTACATTTTTCAAGCAGACAGAGAGTAGTTGATGTGTCCTTTTCCAGGGCAGATGTTTTCCAGATATGCTATTGTCACTCATTAAGATAGTAAGTAAGGCTTGCATGAGTTATGATATGGTAAATACTATATATGCCAGCTCATCCATAAAATACTATGGATTTCTCAGATAATTCTCCCTCTGGCTTGTTTTAATCATTTCAATATGACTAGTTTCCCTATGAACTGAGGGCACCTTTTATGTATACCAGTGGCATTATAAGAACTATATGAGAAACAAACTGAGTAATTTTTTATGGATTTTTTTCATAAAATTTATTTATTTTGTCCTATACCTGATCATAACCCTTCACCTATCTCAGAGGAAATGTAGAAAGCTGCAATACTTTCAGAACCTTAATTTCATTAACCGGGTGCCTGGGATGGTACAATTACATCAAATTGCATTGTATGGTCTAACATAGAGTGCTTTCCTACTTGCTTTCTTTGCTGCAATGACTGCAAACCATCTTACTGAATTTTCTTGTTTTAATTTTTTTTTGGAGGGAAGTGTTAACTTTGCTTTTGGATAGGTTCTTCCAGACCGGTGCAAATATGTTCCTACTCCATTAAAATGTGAAATCATTGTTCATTATGGTGGCTCTATGGTCCTAATTGAGGCTAAATTCAAATTTCCAACTCATTCTGTTGCATTTACAACCTCTGTGCTGCATCTAGAGTGCAAAGAGAGGGAAGTACTTAGCACCTCTGGGCTTAAGGGAGTCTTGGAGAGCTGGAACACACAGTGTCTTCAACAAGATTTGTAGCCTAAACTCAGACTGCACGGCAGGACGGTGTGCGGATATGGCTGGAATGAATTTAAATCCTCTGTTGTTTTTTTTTTCCAGAGGGAGGGTAAATGACTCAATCTGTATCAGGGCTGGAGCTAGCATATAATATTAAAGCTGCAAGTGCATAACAATCTCTCATGGATAAAGAAACATGCAGTTATGTCCTGCATCCCAGGTTGGATGTATTTGCTTTCATCACACCTGGGGAGTTCACACTTGGGCCAATTTCAAGGAGTGACTCAAGCCATTCTGCTTCAAATCCCACCCCTTCTGCAGGAGAGCAGCGCTTGGCTATGACTGTGAAGCTGAATTGCTAGCATTCCCTTGGAAAGCTGTGAGGGGCAGCTACAGAATATCTCCTTCCCTCCTTCCTCTCTCCCTTTCTTCCTGTAGGAGATAACCAGTGGCTCAGGGCACTGTTTGACTTGGCTCCCCTGTCTTGATATTTTCCTCCTGCCAGAGCTAGCGAGTCTTTTTCTGAGCTGGCTGTTGTCCTGCTGAAGGGAAGGTTGATCCTTTATCTGGCAGGTTTTGCAGATTTTTCTAGGCTAGATCACATTCAGACTGAGCTTAATTCACAAAACATGGGATGTTATTCATCCGTGTTTCCCGTGCCGACCTCATGCAGTTCAACCAGGCTAAGTGTAAGGTCCTGCACCTGGGTCGTGGCAATCCCAGGCACAAATACAGGCTGGGCGGAGAATGGATTGAGAGCAGCCCTGAGGAGAAGGACTTGGGAGTGCTGGTGGACGAGAAGCTCAACATGAGCCAGCAATGCGCCCTTGCGGCCCAGAAGGCCAACCGCATCCTGGGCTGCATCAAGAGGAGCGTGGCCATCAGGTCGAGGGAGGTGATTCTCCCCCTCTACTCTGCCCTGGTGAGACCCCACCTGGAGTACTGTGTCCAGTTCTGGAGCCCCCAACATAAGAAGGACATGGACCAGCTGGAGAAGGTCCAGAGGAGGGCCACAAAGATAATAGGAGGGCTGGAGCACCTCTCCTATGAGGACAGGCTGAGAGAGTTGGGGCTGTTCAGCCTGGAGAAGAGGAGGCTCCGGGGAGACCTGATAGCGGTCTTCCAGTACCTTAAGGAGGCTTATAAGAAAGACGGGGAGAGGCTGTTCAGTAGGGCCTGTTGTGATAGGGCAAGGGGTAATGGTTTCAAAATAGAGGGAGGTAGATTTAGATTGGATATTAGGAAAAAATTTTTTACAATGCGAATTGTGGAACACTGGAACAGGTTGCCCAGAGAGGTGGTGGATGCCCCATCCCTGGAAACGTTCAAGGCCAGGCTGGATGAGGCTCTGAGCAACCTGATCTAGTTGGGGATGTCCCTGCTCCTTGCAGGGGGGTTGGACTAGATGACCTTTGAAGGTGCCTTCCAACCCTAACCATTCTATGATTCTATGATTCTATGATTCTATGATCTCTCCTGAAAGTTAGATGTTCTAGTGTAGTCACCTCTACAGTCACCCACTATACCCATGTAGCTCCTTGTAGAGTCAATAAAGAGAAGTAAGGCCTGTTAAGTCATTCAGCTTGCCTGTTTCAGTCATCTGCTTTAGGATTAAATAGGTAATCTAAATGCAAGGTAAGGTTTATTATGTGCTAGAAAAAGCTGAAAACAACATAACCTATCTTCTTTCTAATTCACTGTTTCTTCCTTAAATAATTTCTGTTCTTCCAAAGTCTTCAATTTGTTCCTTCATCCAATGATTTTTGTTCTTCCTTTTCTACTTACTGAACTTCTGCCTGCACCTGGTACCACCAGTCCTCCTAAAAAATCTCTTAGCCCTCCTAATTTACAGCAATGTTTCCTAAGCATTCACCTATTCACTATTTGTTTCTCCTTCTTTCACCATGTCCCAGAGTTCTGTTTCTTCATCAGGTCTTTGAACTGCACTTGAACACACTTCCAGATGTGTTTCGTAACTTTGGATGGCCTGGTACTCCTGCAGTTTCAAAGGTTAAAAAAAAAAAAAAAAAAGAAATAATCATCATATGTTAGATTGGGCCATTTGTAATGACATGAAATAGCCCAGTGACTTTGATTAGTTTCTGGAATTCCTCCTCCACTGAAGACTAGGTTGCTTAACTCAGTTCTGAGGCACACTTCATTGACCTTTCTCAAGCTAAAATGAATGTTCTAGACATGACTATGGCTTGTTTGTACATTAATGAAAACATCTCTGCTAGTCTAGTTTAAAACACACCTTGCTTTCCCAGTTTTATCTTGCCCTTGCTGGATATCTGTTCTTGGACAAACAGAAAGAAAAAAAAATTGTCGAAACTAGCTAGTCAAGAACCATTTATTAAGCATTACTAATAAATATATTTGTGTTCACTTGCTAGCCATGTCTTTAAGCTAATTAGGCAACTTAGCAAGAACATAGACTGCTTCACTTCATACTTAGTGTGTGGCTTACTTCCTGAGAGGCAACAGTGTCCTGCCCCGCAGTTCCTAGGAAGCAGAGGATCTAAGGTCCACCCTCCCTAAATCCTGGAGGGGATTGAAGCATATGTTAGTGTCTTTTTTTCCTCTTTTTTTATTTCACTCAGACTGCAGGTCAGAAGAAATGATCAACCCTTGTTCTCTTCTCCTCGGCCAAAGCTTTTAGGCAGTGTTTACCTTGCAGTGCATTAGGCAGTTGAGAAACATGAAATTTTGTACATGATCATCCTGGTATTACACTATTCTCTAGAAATACACTTTCATACACTGTCACAGAAAAAAAATATTGATCTAGAGCAACTTACTCCAGTTACTGAGTCTAACCTAGGGAAGCACTTCTACTGTCTGGCTATATGCAAGCATTTAAGCAGCATCAGAGGAAAAAGGTTAAAAAATAGCTGGTTGGAGTTTTTGCTATAATATTTGTGTCCTCCTGGACAACCAGAGAACATGATTTTTGCAACACATGATATTTTTCAGAGGGACCACTAGATCTACTTGTGAGAAGGAGCTTAACTTGTTTGGCAGACTACACAAGATCTTTTGAGAAACAACATTTGTGATCCACAGGTAGTCACATACTTCCTCTCTGTCATGGACAGATGAACCCTCACACAAAATGTGTGATATAGATAAGGCTTCAAAATCTGCAGCACAAATTTTCTTGAAGTTTCTGTTTAGAAAATCACTTTCCAACACATCAGCTCAGAGTGAGGCACCCAGGCCAGTTGGAGTCCATGGAATCTTTCTAGGATATTTTTTAATATGGTCATTTTGTAGTGTATTGGGGGTGGATTTTGTTATGAGGCCTTTCCCAGTCATTAGATCTCAGTCCATGAATAAAATTCTGAAATTTCTGCTCTTAGCTTTACTGCACAGGAGCTGCACTAGTAAAGTTTTCTTTACAACATCAAGTATTCAAACTGATTGCAGCTTCTCTAATGTTCAAATGTACATGTCTCGTTTGTTAGGGATGCTGTACCTAACAAACTAAAATAACTTTGTGTGTGTGTGTGTGTATTTACATGTGTATTAACCAAGAAGCAAAAATAAGAGAAACTTGATGAAGAGGAGTTGGTTTTATGAAGAATCACTCACTGTAATTCACATTTTCAAGTCTGAAAATAAAACCTGAAGCTTAATTGTCACAGTAGTCTTCCTTCCTCACCGTTGTTGCCATAACATACATCTGGCAGACAGGTGTATGTTCTCAGTATCTGGGTTTTAACAACATATCTCAGACCAGTCTTTCAGGATGTTTAATCACTGTCAGTATAGTCAGGCTCAATATCATCCTCAAAGAAAAATGTTAAGGTTATTATCTGGCATTTATTTTTCATGTTGGCTTTGAAGGATGTTCAATATATTGAACTTAGATAATGCCTCTGCTTCCCACGGTATCAATAACGTATCCTCAGGGTAAACACTAGATGGTGGAAAAGTCAAGTGCAGAATAGGAAGTGTTACAGATGCCCAAGCACATTAGTTTTTTCTCTTTACATTATTTTTTAATTATTATTATTTGGTAAATTAAATTATGATGATAATAAATTTTGACTGCAAAATTACTGTTTGACTCTTCTTGTTTCTCCTACAAACTCTCACTGCTACTTTCATGCACTTAGCAGTGTTAGGTATGATACAGAGTGAAGCTTTATTGCTGATTTTCATAATCTGGACATAACTTCTAGGCTGTATGCAATGCTGGCAGACATAAGTGGCTGTATAAGGAATAGTTGGTTGGACAGAAAAACACATTCTGCCAAATTTTCTTCTGGCACCATTTAAATTAGTGGAGTTTCCACAGGATAAACACAAAGTAGGGTGAAAATTCAAGTTCATCATTATAAATCTAGAAAACAGATGCACTGCAGAATAAAATTGGATGTAGAGCTTACTACTCACTTTGATATATTATTCTAGCTATTTCTATAAGAGGCTGCTCAAAATACACAGGTGTGTTTATCCACGCTAACATTGGACTCCCTCTTTGCATGTGAATTCTGTGACAAGGTATCAAAAAGTGCATGTATATTAATTTACCTGTATAAGGAGGTATCAGTGGAAAAAAAACATTTTAATTAAGTGGGTCTGTGTGGAAATCTGGAGGGTCAGTGAAAATCATGCATGGTTTGAAGTTTAATTGAGCTCATTAATACTATTTAGTCATGTTCAGTGCTTTCAGCTGTTTACAATACAAGAGATCAGATGTACTAAAGAGCTAAACATCAACTAAACAATTATTTTTTTTTATAGAGAATGAAGTGTTATTAGAGTGAAAATATCTTTTACCAGTGAAATCTAGAAGCTAACAGTACTAAAGTGACAGGTCACATACAGTCAGGCTTTGTACAACACAGAACTGGTAATGAAACTTACATCGAACCCATTTACATTATGCCTATAGTAATTTTGTCATTAACATTCAAGAATTTCCCATATAAGAGTTAGCAAACTGTATTAACCTTGAAAGATCTCTTTATGTTTGCTCAATCTTTTATGATTTTTTTGTTCGTTTCACAAGTGGGAGCTACATTAGGAACAAGTCTGAGATAAAGCTGCCTAAAACTTCTCTCTATTTAACAAAGATATATTTTATTCCACTACAACAAGATAACTTACTCTTTATTTTGCCAAGTTGTCATTCCCAAGCTGCTAGTAGTAGCTTTTAATCAATAAGTCCAGGATCATAACTCAACAGATTCCTCTGACTGACAGATCCTGCTAGTTAAGATCTAACTATCTTAAAACTTCTCCTTTTCACTGTCCCGTAAATTACTGGTATTCCAGGCCATTCCTACTCTATGTACAGCTACTATGTCACATGCTCTCCAGCATTTATGGACTCTTTTTTTTTGATGTTTTCCTTAATTTAGGTCTCATGAGATACAGTTGATAGATTTTGCTTAATGCTTACACAAACAGAAAAGATCTTGGCCATTTTCCAAGATTTTCCATGTTGTGCTAAGGTAATATCTACTTTTATGTCCTTTCTCATTTCTCCATAAAGACAGCCTTGTTTTCTAGCTTCATTAGAATTCATTAGACAGAGAACAGACCCTTTGAGATGGCCTTTCCTGTCATTCGAGTTTCCATCCTTCTTTCATTAGACTAAACATTACAAATTGGACATGTAGTCTAAATTGGTGTATCAATAAGTCCCATGAGTGCTTTGATGTACCCCATTCTTAGATGGATTACCATTGCAGAATAACTGGCCAGCTGCTGAATGCTCTTTTTTCCCCTTAGTGCTGAATTTGATAAAGTCACCTATATGCTGAATTTGATCAATTTACAAAAAAATTTTATTGTTTTTCCTGGATGTAAGCAAGGAAGCAAAGGACCTGCTAGTTCTGTGTAACGAATTTCACTACAGGAGCTGAAATACAGTCTTCCTTTCCCCCTCCACCCCCCCTAAATTTTAAGGGATTACAGGAAATCAGGAGTGAAGGAAACGTATTTAAAACCCATTGTGTTTCAGTGTTCATCTGACCTTAGCTGGAGTCACAATGATAGTATAACAGGGACTCAGTTATAAAGGAGAAACATTCATGAAGTGGAAGAAGAGACAGATGATCCAGGAGGAATGTAGAGACGCTGTCCGAGCATGCAGGGCAGGGCTAAGAAAGCAAAAGCCCATCTGGAGTTGAATCCAGCAAGGGATGTAAAGGTTGACAAGACAGGCTTATTTGGGTACATTAGAAGACAAAATAAGAAATGTGTATCGGCTCCTGAATGATGCAGAAGACCTGGTGACAAAGATATGGCAAAGGCTGATGTACGCAATGTACTTCAACTTGGTCTTTACTGGTAGGATTGACATTCAGGAATCCCAAGCCCTTGAGATCAGTGTGATAGTTTGGAGCAGGGAAGACTTACCCTCTGTGGAGAATGTTCAGGTTAAGGAACATTTAAACAAACTGGACATCCACAGGTCCATGGGACCTGATGAGATGCACCCATGCATGCTGAGGGCCACAGGTGATGTCACCACAAGGCCACTCTCAATTATATTTGAAAAGTGACGATCAGGAGAGGTTCCTGTGGATTGGAAGAAAGCAAACGTCACTCATATCTTCAAGAAGGGGAAGGAAGACCTGGGGAACTACAGGATAATCAGCGTCACCTTGATCCCTGGAGGGGTGGTGGAGAAAATAATCCTGAAAAACATTTCCAAACATATTGAGGACAAAAAGGTTATTGGGACTAATCAACATGGATTTATGGAGAGGAAGTCATGCCTGACCAACCCAACAACCTTTGACGGTGTCAAACAGAAACCATTCAGCAAACGACCCCAGCCTGCAGTGAACATAGAAGACATCGCAGCTAGGAAGTGGGAGAGGTGTTTGTTACTTAGGTGTTTGTTCATTCTTTATGTCTTTTTTTTTTTTTTAATCAAGATCACATCAGTGATTAGAAGTCTGTATTAAATGAAAAAACTATTCACTACAGTATCATAGAATCATAGAATGGTTAGGGTTGGATGGGACCTTCAAAGGTCATCTAGTCCAACTCCCCTGCAAAGAGCAGGGACATCCCCAACTAGATCAGGTTGCTCAGAGCCTCATCCAGCCTGGCCTTGAACGTTTCCAGGGATGGCGCATCCACCACCTCTCTGGGCAACCTGTGCCAGTGTTCTGCAACTCACATTGTAAAAAATTTTTTCCTAATATCCAATCTAAATCTACCTCCCTCTATTTTAAAACCATTACCCCTCATCCTATCACAACAGGCCCTACTAAACAGCCTCTCCCCATCTTTCTTGTAGGCCCCCTTGAGGTACTGGAAGACCGCTATCAGGTCTCCCCGGAGCCTCCTCTTCT